>WAAD01041453.1:0-10526 GCA_013389945.1 Fregata magnificens | reverse complement strand
AAAAAAAAAAAAAAAAAGAAAAAAAAAAGAAGCAGCCTTGTCATTTCTGTTACATTTCATTTTGTTTTAAGGTGTGTAAGAGGCAACAGTGGAAACAGTGATCATCCAAAGGAGACAGAGGAAGTCCTATCATTTTGATATATGTCATATTTTAGTAGAAATCAGTTCTGTAGACGAATTATGCTCTGACAGGGAAATAGAGTAGAGGAATAATGGTTTTTCTGTGTGTCTTTATAGACCTAGAAATTTAATACAATCAAGTTTGTTGAACTTAATGAGAACAATATATAACAGAACCACAGAACAGCTGAGGTTGGAAAACATCTTTGGAGATCCTCTAGACCAATCCCCTGCTCAAAGCAGGATCTGCTAGAGCAGGTTGCCCAGGACTGTGTCCAGTCATGTTTTAAATATCTCCAAGGACAGAGATTCTATAATCTCTCTGGGCAACCTGTTCCAGTGGTTGATCACAATTACAGTGTTGGGGGTTTTTTTCTTATGTTTAAATGGAATTTCCTGTATTTCAGTTTGTGCCCTTTGCTTCCTCTGTTTTCCCTGGTCACCACTGAGATGAGTTTGGCTCTGTCTTCTTTACTTCTCCCATCAGGTATTTATGCACTTCGACAGAAGCACCCTGAGCTTCCTCTTCTCCATGCTAAACAGACCCAGCCCTCTCAGCTTTACCTTGTATAACATATTCTCCAGTCCTTTAATCATCTTTGTGGTCCTTTGTTGACTTGCTCCAGTATGTATATGCTTTTCTTATACTGGGGAGCCCAGAACTGGACACAGCACCCAGATGTGTCTCACTAGTGATGAGCAGAGGGGAAGGATCACCTCTTTTGACCTTCTGTCAACGCCCTGCCTAATGCAGCTCAGGAGGTGCTTTCCAGCTGGTCAGTCCCCAGCCTGCACTGGTGCATGAATTTATTCCTCCACAGGTGCAGCATCTTGCATTTTGTTTTGTAGATTTTCATGATGTTTCTGTTTATCCATTTCCTCAGCCTGTAGAGGTTCCTCTGAATAGGACCTGAGCACAACCTTCTGGGGTACCAACCACTCCTCACACTTTGTCCTTGGTGTTCTTCTTCATTTCAATGAATCATTACACACAATAACAATGTCACTGAAACATGGTACTTTAAGAGAGAAAAAATATATTGCAAGTGTGGAGAGCTTAAATAATTTCATAATTATTTGAAGTTATATTAGTAAGTTCTTTCTACAAATAACAAACAAATAACCATTAAATTATTTAATTTAGATCATTGGCAGATGGTCTGACTTTGGAAAGTTCAGTGGTTTATTTCTATACCTGTTTAAATATCAAATACCGTTATTTCACCTAAGCAATCAAATCATCATCTGATGTTATTTTAAGGGAATAATAGGATTCAGGAAAAGTTTCCTCCTCTACAGAGAATGATTTAATAGTTATAGAGACTGAAATGTAAGTCTTGTTGTCTAGATGTACACAGATTTTATTATTTTCATATATTTTCAAAGAAGAATATGTATTGGCACTCATTTTAATGTTAGATTAAAATGATTAGAAATAATTTTAAAATATAAGGGAAAAATAGGTTGTTAAGTTTTATAAACTTACAACTTTTTCTACATATACTTCTGAAATTTTCTGACAATATGCACATCAGTATACACACTGTATACATTAGCTAATATAAGTGAGAAAGGTCCATGAACATCAATACCACTGTCACCTGGAAAAACTGTATCTGAGTCCACAGTTTGTGATTTGAAACCTCTGTAACCTTGCATATTGCGCAGTCATTTACACTTGTGATAAATGAACATAAAATTAGTCTTTCATTTTGTAATATTTCACACTCATTTCACAGAAGTACATGACAAGTAGTACAACAGTGTATTAAACTGAGATTATGATGTAGTTGTAAAATCACGCCAAATACTTTCCAAAGGAAACATTTTAAAGAGGAACAAAAAAGAGGGACTAACACATTTAATCCAGATTTGAAAGTCTTTATATATTGTTCTTTTCCCTCTAGTGAAATTCTTGAATTGTCTGTTGTAGACAGATAGAGAGTAGATTGCAGTCAATTTTTATCAGAAACCTACTGACAGAAACACTTTCCTTCTAGCTTCTGGCTACAAGGCTTATAATTTCAACAAGATTTTAGTCATCAGTTCCTACAAGCAAGGATAGACTATGCCAGTCTATCTGGATTAAGTTAAAGGGGTTTAGCTTTCGTACTACACAGTTCTGTTAAGTGGGAAAAATTGTTTAGGACAATAAATGCAAAAATAGAGGCTACAGATGTCTAGGTGTCTTTTTTTTATATCAACTACTTTTGAATATCAGACATTTTTTTAGATAAAAATATATTTTTATATTGGGAAAGAAAATTTGAAGTTAAATAGTTATTGTAGTTTAACCCTGGTGTGGCAGCTAAGCACCACACAGCAGCTCTCTCGCTCTCTCCACAGTGGGATGGGGGAGAGAATCAGAAGGGTAAAAGTGAGAAAACTCATGGGCTGAGATAAAGACAGTTTAATCGGTAAAACAAAAGCTGCACATGCAAGCAAAGCAAAACAAGGAATTCATTCACTACTTCCCATTGGCAGGCAGGTATTCAGCCATCTCCAGGAAAGCAGGGCTCCATCACGTGTAACGGTTACTTGGGAAGACAAACGCCATCACTCCGAACATCCCCCACTTCCTTCTTCTCCCCCCACCTTTATATGCTGAGCATGATGTCATATGGTATGGAGTATCCCTTTGGTGAGTTGGGGTCAGCTGTCCCAGCTGTGTCCCCTCCCAACTTCTTGTGCACCCCCAGCCTACTTGCTGGTGAGGTGGTGTGAGAAGCAGCAAAGACCTTGACTCTGTGTAAGCACTGCTCAGCAGTAATGAAAACATCCCTGTATTATCAACACTGTTTTCAGCACAAATCCAAAACATAGCCCCATACTACCTACTATGACAAAAATTAACTCTATCCCAGCCAAAACCAGCACACTAGTCAAAATAGAAATATATCTATAGAAAATTAAAACTAATTTAGGGCCTACTGCTGAAGCCAGACTGTGGTGGGTTGACCTTGGCTGTACACCAGGTGCCCACCAAAGCTGCTCTATCAGTTCCCCTCCTCAGCTGGACAGGGGAGAGAAGATATAACAAAAGGCTCATGGGTTGAGATAAGGACAGGGAGAGATCACTCACCAATTACCGTCGCTGGCAAAACAGACTCAACTCGGGGAAATTAATTTAATTTATTACCAATCAAATCAGGGTAGGATAATGAGAAATAAAACCAAATCTTAAATGACCTTCCCCCCACTCATCCCTTCTTCCTGGGCTCAACTTCACTCTCAATTTCTCTACCTCCTCTCCCCAAGTGGTGCAGGGGGACGGGGAATGGAAGTTGTGGTCAGTTCATCACGTGTTGTCTCTGCCGCTCCTTCCTCCTCACACTCTTCCCCTGCTCCAGTGTGGGATCCCTCCCATGGGAGACAGTCCTCCACAAACTTCTCCAGTGTGAGTCCTTCCTACAGGCTACAGTTCTTCATGAACTGCTCCAGCATGGGTCCCTTCCACTGGGTGCAGTCCTTCAGGAACGGGCTGTTCCAGCCTGGGTCCCCCACGAGGTCACAAGTCCTGCCAGGAAACCTGCTCCAGCGCGGGCTCCTCTCTCCATGGGGTCACAGGTCCTGCTGGGAGCCTGTTCCAGCGCAGGCTTCCCATGGGGTCACAGCCTCCTCTGGGCATTCACCTCCTCCAGCCTGTGGTCCTCCATGGGCTGCAGGTGGGTATCTGCTCCACCATTAACCTCCATTGGCTGCAGCGGGACAGCCTGCCTCACCATGGTCCACCATGGGCTGCAGGGGAATTCCTTCCTTCTTCACTAACCTTGGTGTCTGCAGAGTTGTTCTCACTCCTCTCTCTGGCTGCTGCAATTGTGCAGTTTTTTTGTTCCCCCTTTTTAAATACATTATCACAGAGGTGCTACCACCGTCGCTGATTGGCTCAGCCTTGGCCAGCGGTGGGTCCGTCTTGGAGCCAGCTGGCATTGGCTCTGTCGGACATTGGAGAATCTTCTAGCAGCTTTTCACAGAAGCCACCTCTTTAGCCCCCTGCTACCAAAACCTTGCCAAGCGAACCCAATACACAGACTTATGTTTAATCGAACTTTGGTGTCAGCAAAAACTGTACTAGAACAAAACTTCATGATTATACCTAAAGACCACATTTGCACCTTGATGTCTACAATACTCACGCATATTTATTACTTTGTGTGTCAAAATCAGAATTTTATGGTATTTGCATATGGCTGTTAAGATCTAAAGCAATGTAAAATCTACTTTATACAAAGAGACTAAAAGGACTGAATATTTCATTTATCCAAGGGAAGGCTAAGGCTTGATCACAGTCAAGACACACAGAAAGAAAGATTTCTGGTAGGTATAGTCTAGACAGAGGACTGTTTAATTTGCCCCTAGAAGGCATAACAATTTTCAGTGTGTGTAGGGTAAAGGAAGCTCATTCAGATGATGAAACAAGACATGCAATTTTGGCAGTGCATGTAATTAACCAGTAGGACAATATACCTTCTGATGTAATAGCTTCTCCAGTTACTAAAAAATCCCCAAACCCTGGCTGCCTTTTTCTAAAACAAGTGCTCTCAGTCCATTAGAAGTTACAGTTTCATGGAGAAATCACTTGGCAATTCAGAGTCTTTCCCATTGAGGAGGACGTACTGCCAAAGCACTGCTTAATTCCAGTCATCTCAGTCTGGTAAAACATTTCATTGTGCTCCATTACTGATCAGCATAATTCACAGCAGCCATGTGGGTGCTCTGACAGACACTGTAGGATACACTGGCCCCCAACTGCTCTGACTAGTAAAATGCTGAGCTAGACTAGGTACCAGGGGCCAAGTAATTTTAAATGGCTAACTTCCTTTGGCCTGGTGAATTAAATTAAGTTGGGAAAATGGGAAGAGTTTCACAGGTGAAAATACATTTGTATCACAGGACTCATTTTTGCTGTCCACCACATGGAATGATATCTCACTGCTTCATCAATATTCAGTAAAACTGGCAGAAGATTCTCAGTCATTTCATCGCCAGAAGTACTGATTCATTTTTTGCAAAGCAGCATTCCCAGATGTATTATTTACTATAGGAATTGCTTTGGGGAAGAATTTTAATAATGGCATGACATGTGGCTAGGGGGATAATATAACTAGATAGACAGAAAAATTTTATACTCAACAAACCAAAACAATTGTGACTAATGAATGGTAAATATAAGCAAAAACGGACCTGATCCTCCACTGTTTGGTAATTATATGTGGCAAAGCAAGCACAAAAGTGCTTTCCAGCTTGGCATGTGTTAGATTTCCAGAGGTTAGAAACTACACAAGACAACAAAAGGTTATGGAAAATTGCCCTTTAACATGGAGAACAGGAGAATACACACTGTTCTGAATGGCTATCATGTTTCTACCAGAGAATGTCCAAGGATGAAAAAATCTGCTGGCTTCGCAAGCTCCTTGAAAGACTGTTTTTCAAAACTCTTGGTGATATTTTCTGTTTATGAAATGGGTTACAGGCTTAATTAGGTCTCTAATACATGTATATAAACTACATCACTGCACTAACTTTTGGTGTCTGCATCCTCCTTATTCAGAATAGAAGCTGAAAGCAAGTTAGACTCCATTTAATCTGCATGAAAGAAAGACCAAGGATGCCCAACACACAGAAGTTCAAACTTCGCTGGAGAAAGGAGTAAAGCAGTAGAACATATTCCATGTCTGCTACTGAAGCTGGACAAAAAGAATGCAAGGTTTGAAAGCAGAGCAAACAAGAATAGACTTAGGTTTGCAGCTCAGTGATGCAAAAGCTTTTCTAAGATATGGAAATCCTGAACTCTAGTCTCTTCCTCTTGGATGTGAACAAAATCTACCCTAAACTGTTACTAGATAAAAACTGAGCTAATACTAGGGAGAACTGTAATGTCCATTCTTGTATGAATGTCCTAATCTTCTGGAGGTGCTGTTCTCTTGGCTCCAGAGAAGACAGGAATAACTACAGCAATAACTACAGCTGTCAGTGTTTGAAGCTGCTAATGACAGAACTGTCATTGACTGACTTCTCCCAGGCAGTGAAGAGCAGAGAAAAAGAGCAAATGATCAACATACTCATGCCCCCATTTAAATTGAACTGTAGTTTGAGAACCTTGACAGTGCTTAGCCTGGGGGAAAGTTCATACAGTTGATGAGTCTGTATCATCTATCCCCTGTGGCCAAACAAATTAAATCTAAGTTTTTTCTAGATGATCTACCTATCTGTTCTGTTTCACTACCAAATTAATTATATTTTCATACAAGCAAAGCCAATCATATCCCACTGAAATTAATGAGAATGGTCAGGAAAAAAGAACGCCTTCATAATGTATAATCTCAAGAGGTATCCTTATTATAGAAACCAAACGAGTAAATTCATAGTTTTAAAGTGTTTTAGATGTGAAAAGAACCACATAAGGACTCATCATTCTTATTTATCTAATTATTAAATGATTGTATCAAGATGACTCCTTCAAAGATGCATCACCTTTTAATGTCATCTCATCTTTTCTGTTTCCCTTTCCTTTTCCCTTGCTAGCTTGTGCCAGAAGAGATGAAATAGAAATGGAATGGATAACACAGAATACCTATTGCTAGAAAACATGTCACTTCCTTAGGTTTTATAAAATAGATCTATGTTCCTAATTTTCAACATATTTGAATACCTTCATTTTCATACCAGAAGGTATGAGCTGTAGAATAGAATAGAATAGCATAGCATAGCATAGCATAGCATAGCATAGCATAGCATAGCATAGAATAGAATAGAATAGAACAGAATATTTCAGTTGGAAGGCACCTGCAACGGTCATCTAGTCCAACTACCTGACCACTCTCAGCCTCCTTTTCTCCAAACTAGACAAACACAAAGTCCTTAGCCGTCAGTCACAGACCATGCCTTCCAGCCCTTTCACCAGCTTTGTTGACCTCCTCTGGATGCATTTGAGTACCTTAACATCCTTCTTAAATTGTGGAGCCCAGAACTGCACACAGTACTCAAGGTGAAGCCGCACCAACACTGAATACAGTGGGATAATCACCTCTTTTGACTGGCTGGTTATACCGTGTTTGATGCACCCCAGGGTGCAGTTTGCCCTCTTGGCTGCCAGGGCACACTGCTGACTCATATTGGGCCTGCTGTCGACCAGCACCCCCAGATCCCTTTCTGAAGGGCTGCTCTCCAGCCACTCCTCTCCCAGTCTATACTTGTGCTCCCCATTACTCCGTCCTAGGTGCAGAAGCTGGTATTTGGACTTGTTAAATTTCATCCCATTAATCATTGCCTCCTGCATCCAGATCGTTGATAAATATATTGAACAGAACTGGCCCTACAATTGAACCCTGAGGAACACGGCTGATGACCGGTCTCCAGCCAGATGTAGGCCCATTCACTACAACCCTTTGAGCCCTGCTGTTCAGCCAGTTCTTCACCCAACGCACTGTGAACCCACTCATCCCACAGCTGGACAACTTGTCCAGGAGGATGCTGTGAGGGACAATATCAAAAGCCTTACTAAAATCCAGAAAACTACATCTACCACCTTCCCTTCATCCACTAGGTGTGTGACCTTATCATAGGAGGGTATCAAATTAGTTAAACAGGACTTTCCCTTTGTGAACCCATGTTGACTGTGCCTGATGATTGCTTTATTCTTTAAATGCCTTTCAATAGTACCCAGTAGGATCGTCTCCATAATTTTACTAGGAACTGAGGTTAGACTAACAGGTCTGTAATTCCCTGGGTCTTCCCTCATGCCCTTTTTATAGACTGGAATAACATTGGCTAGCTTCCAGTCAGTAGGGCCATCCCCAGACTCCCAAGACCTTTGGTAGATGATCAAGAGGGATCCTTCCATAACATCTGCTAGCTCCTTCAGAACTCTGGGATGAATCCCATCAGGCCCCATGGACTTGTGAACATTCAGCTGATACAGCTGGTCCCTTAGAATTTCAGTGTCCACAAAAGGAAAGTCACTGTTCCCACACTTGTGGTCCTCTGACTCAGGGGACCGGGCAGACCAAGGTCCGTCAGTATTATGTAAGACCGAGGCAAAAAAAACTATGTTAAGTGATTAGCACTAAAGACTAACCATTCAATTTTTAATATCTTTTTTTAGGTTTCTTACCATCAGTAACACCATAAACAGAACCATTTTTACTAGTTTTGAACAAAACTAATGCTATATTCAAAACTCTGAGACAGAGTCTTCCATTTCTTTTCTCTTTTCTGAAGACATGATTCCACTTACAAGTAATTTTTAGGAAAATAGCTAAATAAACGAGATGATAAGTTGTTTCTCTTTCTCTTTCTTTTTCTTCTAAAGTATGAAGATTAGAATTAAAAAGATTTAATCCCAGTATCAGTAATGTCCTGATGAGATATTAAAGCAGATACACTGCAAGGAAGAAACCAATAAACTAAAAAAATAAATAAAATTACAGGAAATAAATTCATTAAATTCTGATATGGCTGAAAAGCTATTGATGTTATACCTCTAGAGAACTACATCAAAGCTCGTTACAGACCAAATCCTGAGCAGCTCAGCTGTGAACCTTTAAATTGTACTAACTGTTTAATTCTGTTGTGTCACAGTCTTACTAGACTGGATGATCATTTCAAAGACAGACTTTGATCATTTCCAAGGTGTCCTAGATGATTATGTCAGGTAACAATATGCTTTTTAATATTCCAGACTTCCTCATGTCAAATGAGTACACACTAAATCTTATTCTTCATGTTAGGAACAGGAAATAGCTTTAACCAATTGATAGGGAACATTTAAAGAAAACAATACTGAAGACACTCCAAACAAAGCAATCTTCAATTGGTCTTTGGAGCCGCAAAAAACAGACAGATCTCTTTTATAAGTGTAAAAAAACAAATTGAAATTCCTCAGTGGCGGTCTTCTCCAAAAATAACTAAGGAATTCTGCTCCACTACTGACAGGTAGTGGGAGATCAACCTGAATATTGTAAAATAAAGAGTGAACTCATATAAGATTATTTGAACATTAGGTTGGAAAACTTTATAGTATCTCTTGTATCATTTTTAATTGGGGCAATATAGCACAGCCTAATTTTTATGTAATAGCATAAATTCCTCCCAACATTTTATCTTTCCCTGCAGTGTTCATAATAAATTAAATTAGACATTACACAGCTTTGGATTATAAACACAGTGAAAAGAAACTGTGTGCATTTGAAAAAAAAAAAATTCTACAATGTATTTGTAGTGGTTTGCTTAATTTGTTTGGGAAACCACATCATGTTGCAGAAATTTTTCACACCATCTTTTTTAGAGCATAACAAGAATGCTCATCAAGAATACTAGCAGTTAGAAGTTCAGAGCAAGGATAAGAGCCATAAAGATCATACTTCTCAAGGAAGTTCATTATTTGCTTAGCTATGGAATAATTTCGTCTTTTCCCTAGCCACTGCCCCTGCAAAATATCAAGATCTCTTCAGCACCAAGCAGTTCTCTGTGCAACACTTCAGGTTAACAAAATACTATATTTAATAAGAAAATAATCTGTTGCTGAACACGGAGAGATGAGATTAAAGGTAGGCTTTAAAACTGGTGATGTTAAAGGAAAATATTTCTCTGATGAAATACAAACCTCGTATCTCTTTCCTTTCTGAAGTGAGTTTTTCCTAGACTGTGCTTTAGATTCTTTTAGGTGTTCCTATTGGGGGAGTAGAAGCTGTAGCTCTGAAAACTAAAGCAAGGTACAATTTTTCTTTTCTTTTTTTTTTTTTTAATGGAAAATCTATATTCTTTTACTAAGCATAGTAACACTAACATTAGTCTACCATGTTTCTGACCCACAACAACACCTGGACCAGCCAACTTTTCAGATTACATACAGACTTCAGAATTTTCTTGGGAAAAGGTCTCTTCTTCAGAAGAGAGAATTTTCTATCCAGGACTAGCCAAACAGCTATCTCTGACCATAAGGAGAATTATTTACGCATCTAACAGGAACCACAACCTAAGAGCCACTCTATAAAAGCAACAGCAGTGCAATTAGATATAGTGTCCCTGTTAGACCAACAAAGAAATCTACCACAGTTGTACCCACCTGTTCTGTCACCTGAAAGTAAGAGAACTTGTTAAAAAATAGATAAAGTGATAGCAAAGAGATTTAAACCCTTACATATAATATAGAGCTTATTGAAAGACACTATAATAGAAGCACAGGGCCAATGTATATTGCTTATTAAATATTAAGTATTATTTCTTCAAAGTAATAAAAGGAAGAGAGCATAGAAACCATGAAGTAAGAGAGACTATTAGAGAAAAGCTATCCTTTGAAAAGCTAATGATGTGTTCAAATGAAGAAATAGAAAAGTTTGTAAAGTCTAGCAGATTAAAGGTAAAAAACATAATCATAGAATCATATAAACATTAAGGTTGGAAAA
>WAAD01041449.1:89462-113271 GCA_013389945.1 Fregata magnificens | reverse complement strand
TGGTCAAGCAACATATTTCAGGAGAGATTTTGGATATGCAGCATATGTCTTGATTGCTAAAGATGTTGCATTTCACAGTTAAGAGACTCCCTGTCTCAAGGAATTTTCTTGCAGGGACACTGGACACTAATGCTTGGTCTTTAGATTGCAAAAGGCTGTAGGTCACAAACTCATCTCCCATGTTCAGCAACGTTATTTTTGGGTGGCGATACCATTGCCAGCAGTTTTGGGTTTAGTGGGTGGGTGTTTGTTTTTTAAATGAACCAAATGGCACAAAATCTGCCTGAGCAGGGAAGTGACAGACTTCAGGGCCTTGTCTGTTTGAGGTCAAGTCCAAATACTGGACTGTCTTTTGGGCTGTCTGAATAACCGGGCAGATGGTCTCATCCACTTCAAAAGAGGGAGGGAGCTCTCTGTTTTTGCATAATGTAACCTGGAATCTTCAAAATCCTTTCTTTATTTGCCATTTGTGGCATTTGTTGAAGGGCCATTCTTAAATAATTGTGTTAAATGTTTGGTAATGGGTTGAAGTGGAACCTTGCAGGCAGCTGGTTGCAGGTGATCTTAACAGTTCTGTTCAAGAATCAATTTTGTCTGTCTTTCCTAATATTTTATGGGGGACTTCATTAAAAGATTGTGGAAAGTAAACCTTCCTTTACCATTTGAATTAAACTTTTTGAAAACCTTAGGAAAGTGACATAATTTCTGCCTTCATGGAAGCCATGCCAGCTTGGCCTCTAGTAAATTACCTATTATTGACTTACCCAAGTTCTGTAGTGATTTTTTTTTTTTTTTTTAAATTTAGACCCCTTCAGTTCTTCTGATGCCGAATTGGGACTTAGTAGGATCTTTTCTAGGCCCTCTTTCCTACAAAAGAGGTGGCTTAAATGTTATTCAGTGCTCTAGTGTAAACTGATATTCAGTGTTTTAGAGATTCCCCCCCCCGAAATACTGATTGAACAGCAGTTTACCATTGAAATAAATCAGGCCACCCTGGGTGCACAAAGCATTAAGTTTAGGGTCGAAATGTTTTTTTTTTCCAAAGCAAGCTGCAGTAAAAAAGAAAATCCATCTTGCATCTGATGCACATACAAATACATTCATACGTGAACTTGTGTCTCTGCATGTTATATGTAAGTATCTTTGGTTGTAGATTTGTGCCTGATTGTTTCTCATGAAAGAGAAAGATACCGTAGCAAAAATAAAAATTAAATACTGTGCAAGAAGATTCTAATGAATTTGGAAACCTTGATGAAAGGGAGCCGTTTCAGTGAGGCTGTGGCTTTGAGAAGAGCAAATGTGTGGTGTTCTGTGTTCTGCCCTACGTTTTCATCTGGCTGCCATCAGAAACAGCATAGAGAGGTTTAACAGATCCGTGGTTGAACCCTGTGTGGCTGCTCTTACGTCTTTAGCCACTCAGGTTGACTGACATTAGAGGAAAAAGGTAGGGAAAACTGAGCAATGAAACAGTTAACTTCACAAGTATATTAAGCAAGACACCTTACCAGGGGATACCTGAGCTGTACCATCGTGTTACAGTGCAAGCTAAAGAAGTTAACAGAAATGGAAGGGATGCTCTTCACAACAGGGAGAAGTTTGAATAGTTTTATAACAAAGTTTATTGCTTTGATACCCTCAATCTCTAATGTACATAAACAATTTTCAAGTGACTTGGATAGAGATGTATTTTTTTTTCACATTCTCTGCTCACTTTTGTTTGCTAGGGATGCATAATTTTGACCTCTATATGCTAAGGATAAATTAAAGGTATGTCAGTGCTAATCCTTACTAAAAGCTGATACCTAAGCAAGACATCCAGGGCTGAGCTCAGATTAATTCCTCGGTGGGAGAATACTTTTTGCAGCTCCGTTTTTCCCGACAGCCCATTTTTCTAGCCCTGTTCCGCCTGGAGAAAGGATCAAAATGATGTATCCCCAGCAGAACAAAAGTGAGCAGAGAACGATGAAAATCATATACCTCCCTCTTGCATGGTCTTCTTTCAGCCCTAGCCTTAGACTAAGGTTGAGGCACTGGCAAGGCACCCCAGGTCTAGTCTTAGGGATGAGTTTCTCATGGGAGGTCTTTTTTGCAGCCTTTAATTTCCTTTAGTGGGTATTGGTCTATTAAATACAAGAGATAAAAATAGGAGAGGGATAAGAGAGGAGGAGCCACGTTTGTGGTGGTGTTTTGTTTCTTAATGTTGAATGAGATCTATGCCTTTAAGATTTGATCCCATGGCAATAGACATGAAATAGTTTGTTTTGGTAATTGTTGAATTTGAATGAGGAAATGTTCCTCTTTCAAGTTATGGTTGTGCAAAATTTCTGTGATATGCCTACTTATGACCCCAAACACTTCCGTCTATTGCTGGAGTAAAGTTCCTGGATAGATATGCTGTTCATATTTCTTAATTCTCTCCAATCATAAATATGAGGGCATTTGTTCGTTCTTCTGCCATTGAAGAAAGCCAAGCTTTCTTAGAACCTAATTGTCCCCAGCTTCTCTGAACAGCTTAGATCTGTTGCTTCCACTAAGAGCTTAGGTTTTGATCAAAGGAAATAGGTAAATACTCATATAATCTCATCACAGAGAACTTGGCAACGGACATGACTGCTGCTTTTAGCTAGGCCTATGTGAAGCTTGTGGACTTTGATCCATTCTGCTCCTTCCCCTTTATGCCTTGCACTGATTTCCGTGGTTCTGACCTTCAGTATACAGGTTCAGTCTCCAGGTGGTTCAAAACAAGGGGTTTGGGTGGAGGAGACTAATTCCAAAGTCTATGTTCCAAGAGCTCCATCTGCTCAGAGACAATTGGACATTTCTGGGTCATCGGGGGAGATGCACAGCGATGCTCTGACTAGCGTTTGGTGGGTTTATGAACATGGCAAGGTTAATTTGTTTTGTTTTGTTTTTGTTTGTTTCTTGGAGATTAGACTGGCCCTGGAACTGTCTTCCTGATGCTGTGGATGGGAAAGGTAGCCTGGGTGTTTCCTTCAAGTTCCTTTGTCAAGAGACTGTTGTTAGAACTGCTTGCTGCTCTGCTGCTTGTTTTGGATTATCCTTTAGAAAAAAATCCCTCTTTCCATCAGTTCAATAAGTAGTTCAGTTGTTGGCTCTTTCAAGGTTCATATCCTTTTGCAAGAAGACTTTTCAGTTTTTCACTCACGTTACTACAAGGCATTTTTTAAAAGTTTAATTAGACCTTTTCTGCTGTACTACTGACCCTGTTCCTAAATGGGAACTAAACTTAGTATTAACTCTTCTAGTGGAAAACTACTTTGAGTCATAAGCAAACCTATTTCTTTCCATTTTTCTACAAAGACTGCCTTGGTTGTGGCAATTATATCTGCCAGATGAGTGGGAGAGTTTAAAGTGTTTTTAAGGACAACAGGTTTTTTAGCTTTTCCCCAGCACTGTTATGTAAGTTCATGTCAGAGTTGTGGTGGTTTTTTTTTTCCCCTCTTGACTCAGGTAATTAATCTGCTGGTGTGGGGTTTTTTTTTTTCCTTAACGCCATACATCTGCAGTAGAAGCTGCTTTTATACCTCAGATGTTGAAGAGTCTTTGGAGGAGGGTTTTTGTATTCACAGGGCAAGTCATATACAGAGATCTGCCAAGTATTCCAAGGGACTCCACGCTGCAGCAGGGAGGATTTATCCCTGGAGAGCTCTTCATGTATGAACTTGCTAGGAAATAACCAAGACAGAGCCTTTGATTTAAATAGGCTCCACTCAAGTGGCTCAAGTCACATCAGTGGTATTGGTTTGCTGTATCAATAACTAAGATTTATAGGATTGTCACCATGCTTTCCTCCTGCTGAAGCACCTGGGGACCATTTGTAGTCACCCATGGTGCAGATGAGCATAATTAAGTGCCAGGTAAAGAAAGATAAGTTCTTTCTTCCCTGTTCTTTTTGAGATATCACCTATGCGCATGTTTACAAATGAAAGCTAAACTTTGCAAGTCAGTACTCATCTTGCGTTGTTGTCCATGCTGTGTGAGCTAGTTGATTGCAAAGCTGTGAGAAGAGAACATTGTGAAGGCAGTATCTTAAGGACTCAGATGTTAGGAGAGAGCAAAATTAATGCTGCTGTGCAAATGTAACTCAGTCTCTCCTTGAGCCTGGGAGTCTTTATGTGTACTCTACAATGCCGCTGTTGCCCAGCACGCCATCCTCCTGCAGGAGGGTGCTGCTCCTTCAGCAGTGATTTGGTATTTTGTTTTACTCTCCTCCTTTGATCCGTGGCCTGGTTTTATGTACTGCATACACCCAAACTACGCTGCAGGCAGGCTTGTTACCATCTTCAAGGGCTTTTCTGTTGTGCTTAGCACTATAGCTCTGTTTCTTCAGAGAAGAAACAAAACCCCTATGAAAGAAGAGGTAGAACTACCCCAGTTTTGGGCACAGCAGGCTGAAGGTTGAAACATGCCACCTTGCGCTGTGTTCCCTGGGACTCTGATGTTTCAGTCTCCTCACTGTAATGGAAGCACTTCCTATTCTGACACTCCTCCTTCCACTGGCATCGGTCACAGACGTGCCTCAGCAGAGGGATGGTGGCAGCGGAAACATCAATTCCTGCCTAGCTGAACTCCTGGGGGCTAGATTTTGCAACTTGAGTAGTCTTATTAAAATACTATTACAAAGACTTATAATGTGAGCTTGCGCCTGAGCTTGTTCTAAGAAAATGAGGTAAAAACTAAATTCCTTCATACCCATGAGATTCAGTGGCTGACTTTGACCTTAAAGGTCCTCCTCAGGGACATCTTAGTACTTGAGCAAAGGCACCACCGCTAGCAGTGGTGGGCCATGCTTCTGAATGGACCAGCACTGTGGTGGAGCAGGAGCACGGTTTAACTATTGCCTTGCCAGTATGTTTAACAGGTATTTAGTGGAAGAGTGATAAAATGTGACATTACTGAATTACACCCCCTAGCCATGCTGCCTGTTCCCCTTCAGTTATTTCCCAGGCCTGGTTCTCCCCCATTGCAGGGACCTCTTCCTTACCTCTTCTCTCTGCCTGTCCAGCCCCAGTCGCTCCCTCTCATGCTTACCAGCTTCTTATAGACTCTGCTGTTAGACCTAATCTCTCCGGGGATCTTTCCAAGCTTCAAAAACCCAATTGCTGCTTCTGGTTCCGTACCTCCACGCTCTCCTTCCCTGCCAGCTTTCCCTTCTGGTTTCCTGCCTGTACTGCCCCATCACCCCGTCAGTTTCCCCATAAGCCCATCCCCGTTCACTCCTGCCTCTGGATCTACCCTCTGACACTTCAAGTCATTGCCCAAAAGTCTGGGAAGTCAGAGCTTTCCAAAGAGAAGTTAATTAATTATATTTTTTTTTTCAGAGGGATGAACACAGTTTTTCTACCTACATTTCTCAGAATCACCTGAAATCATTTTGGTGAGTGTTTCACTAATAAGGGTTTTCACTAATGAGGATTTTCACAAAAAATACAGTAGGCTGAAGCCCCTGATCTAGAAAATACCCGCCCAACCCCAGTTAGTTTTGCAACATTACAGGCACCCAAAAGCATTGTCTTATAATGGAAGTATTTGGCAACCATCTCTAATGGATGACACCAGCCCGCGGCCAGGCCCGTCTTGCTTCATAGCCCAGCAGAAGGGGTTTGCCGTGGTGAATGTCACTGTAATTCCTCTACAAATTATTTGGAGTTGGGATTTTCTAAAGCATTTAAGAGAACAGGAGACATTCAGCCATCACTGAATTTTGAATTAAAATGGGATTTAAACTTCACCGCTTGAAAATCCAGGTCTTAGGATTCCAGATGGGTACTTTCTCTGAACAGTCTTTCTATCTAACCAGCGCATAAATATATGTGGTTATATTTTGAGGTGAAAATGATTTATATTATGTTCATACTTGAATTCTTCATAAGCTTTCCCTGTGCTTGCCGGTGCTTCATACCGAACAAACATTTAATGCAAAAGACAACCCTCTAGCCCTTTATATAAATCTAAGTCTAAAACTTTTAATATATATTTATAGTGAGAACCAGTTGTGACAGCTGTCACACCAACACAACGCCTAGAGAGAGAGAGAGAGAGAGGTTAACCAGAGACTAACTTTTATTGTGCATTTTTATGCAACAGAACAAATGGAACTGGAGGTATGTAGTAATAAAACCAATATTCAAATTAGAATTAACACCTGAAATAGTAAACTGTAGGTAACAAATGTCTTTATAATTAAAAAATATTGACTGTTTAAAAAATTCTCTAAGATCTTATATTCTTTAAAAGAAATGTGTGTTGCCACATAGAAAACAATTCACACATCCTATAGAAATTGTCACAAAAACCTTACTAGTCTATATTACACTATGCACTTTTTTGTACAATATCTGGTAAAGGTCTATCCCTAACCTGTACTTACTCTACACAGTACAATCATCATTAGAAAGTATTCATAGAATTAACTACACCATAACAATAAAAATATCAGGATTAATGGTTTTTTAATCACAGTTTCTCCACAAATATTTGTCATAGAAAATATAGCAAAGGCATGTTGGCACAGATGGGCGTGCGGTACTGCTACACAAAGTTTGAGAGAAGGCAGATACATAAATGACAATAAGATTAAAGAGTATGGAAGGATAAGACAAGAATCTCTACCCTCCTGGGACTTTCTGGAGTGACGTGATAGATAGCAGTTTCCTTCTGTCGCAAGCCTGCCGTCTACATCCAGCACTGGGAAGGGATGTGCTGACTTAGAAAGCATGCTGCTTAAATACGGATATCTCGCTCTGGAAGGGCTTATGTGCTATCTATTATTTCAGGTCCCATACTATTATACCGAACATCTTCCTTGATATTTAGACACTTCAATGTGTATGAATTTATAATGCCTCATGAACAAATTAATTGGAATAAGCTGTTGTGAAAGGTTTGGGGGCTTTTAAATGAAATGGGTGGGTCAAGAGTCAAGTGGCCATGATGGCAATTAAAAACAAAGACAACTTTGAAAAATTGTTGTACTCTGTTATTTTAAAACCACATATGAACAAAGAAAGATGAGCTGGTGTCTGCTAATGCCTGTCCGTGACTACGATTCATGTCACTGATTCAAGCAACGGAGGGCAAAATTTTGTTCGTAAAGAAAGGTCCAGACCAGCAAAGCCATTTCTAGTGCCAAAGTGGCTTTCAGGCTGAAACTATACATTTGGTTATTTTGCACAATATGAGAGGAGAGGATTGTGAGTGGTTCCAGGACGCTGGCTACACTTTTTACACTAAAAATAAAGCTAGGCTTACTAGTTATTTCAGCAAATCTTTAGGGTATTAAGTGAGAGAGGTCTGTCCAGTCCAGTAATTCTGTTCTGTCACTGTTAAAAAGGAAGCGTTTGTATTTTTAACCTCATACGATTAAACATTTGAAAGGAAACCATCACAATGTTTACAAAAATACAGCATGATACATATTGCTGTGGACAAATTTACAGTATAATGTTGACTCACACATTCTGACATGTTTTACCAAGTAGTTCTGGCAAGTGTCACCACATTAAACATAGACCAGCAAGACTTACACCATCTGAGCAATGTAACATCATCTATTATAGTTCTTTTAAAAAAAAGTGTAAGTTAAACACTGAAAAGCTACTATAGGATATCTGTACCATGACATTTCTATACACCGAGTTTCTCCTCCAGAGGCCACCACGCACCGTTGACCACTCAAAGAAAGTCATCTCCTACCTGTAGTGCGGGATGCTGTCCCAAACCCCTTGGCCTGGTGGGTCCAGTGTGACTAAACTGCTCGTTCACTTTTAGAAAATGAATGAGTTATTCTGGGGCAAGTGAGTGCCTTTCAACCCCCTTTTAAAAATCACCAAAAATAAAATGAATCGAGAGGTACTGGACATTTAAGGGCCTAAAGCATATCCTGGCTGAGCGAGGTTCCCGTCTATGGCGGTGCGCGGTGGAGCCTGTGTCCCGAGACACCCCGTGGGCCGGCCGTGAGAGACCGGTCACAACCGCTGGCAAAGAGGAGGCAGATGGCGGGAAGAAACTATCATGTGGGTGAGCTGACCTTTGAGAGACTGCCTCAGTCCTCCATCCGTGGTCAGGCCAGAGCTAGAGGAGCGCTTCACCCCGGAGGGCCCTTCCCGATCTTTGAGGAAGGGGTTGGGTGTCTCCTGCCCTGCCCGGCACATGGGGAGAAGGTTGGGAAGGAGAGGAGAAGGGTAAAAGGTGCAATTAGTAGCTTCTCTTGTGGCTTGCACAAGGCGGTTAGGAAAGCCGGGGAGCATGAGATACGCATTCAGGAGAGTCAATGCTGATGAGGTAGCACTAAGGATGGTCAAAAGCGAAGTGAACTTTCTTTCCAAAAACCAGTTCCCTGTACCTGCTAGTGGGGAAATGTTGCCTCAAAGAGAGCTGGTTCAGGCTGTGAAGGATGCCAGCACTGGCCTGAGTGACTGGACAAGGGTAAGGAGATGGAAACACCCTGATGCGGAAAGGGAAGGGTATAATTTCTTTGGCATTGCATATTTCTGGAGTGCATCAATTTGGAGGGACAACGGACTCCGAAGCCTTTAAAACTAAAGGTTTTCAGTGGACTTAATTTTTTTTTTTTTTTTTAAGTTGGGATCTGCTTCCAATGTTGTGCGCCATCGTGAACTCTGCTCTAGCACAGCTCTTTTCTTACAGCTCTTAGTTAGTCTGGACCTTATGTTACTTACAACAGAAGGTTAAACTGGGCTCTTCTTACCCAACCCCTCCCTGAATGCAACACTGAGCATCTGACTGTTAAGAGCAGCACATTGCCTCATCTATTTCAAGGAATGGATATAAAACATAAATGAAAGCAAAACCAAGAAAAGGCAATTTAAAGCCTCTAAAGCTACATAATATGGCTGCAGAATAGGAACAGACAAAGCAAAACCTGTCTTCTGAAATGGCAATTTGTTTTTAGCAATCTTGTTTTAATGAAAACTGTCATGATCAACTCTAATCCCCTAGAAATCTAGATAAATATAGTGTCTATCTGATATAAAAAGCAATTTTTATCTATTAGAAGTGCCTGTTATTATTCTGGGTCTTTGAAGGATTCTGCTGTTGACAAGCGCTGCTGTTTTACCTGGGAAGCTTAATTTCCTGGCAGACTTGGCTAAAGGAAGTCCCTGAATTTTCCATCTTGTGCGGTATTTTAAGGTAGCATTTATAATTATGTTATTTTCTGTTAGGAAATGGGAGACCATTTCTTTTGTTGTTGTAAGCATGCAGACTTGTTCTTGCATCTCCTACTCAGGGAAAGCAAATAGTACCCAGCTGTTCTGGGTCCAGACCTGGGCTTGTTATCAATAGGCAGACGAGACAGTAGCCACTGTTTCTTTTGACATTTTTATGGTTTTTAAATGACCTTTCCTCTACAACTAGACAAAATGAACTGCAATTTCCCTTTGAGGGTGCTATGAAGGATTTGCAAATAATAGGCACTGAGAAGTCCCATAGAGCAGGTCTTGAAATGGATTTCTTTCTGTTAACTGGGACATGGTAGGATGGAGAAGCTGAAATGTAGGCAGTATGCGTTCAAACATGCTTTGGACTCTTAAATGACAGCAGGGTAAGTATGTTTAACAAATAGTCTCTCCTAAATTAAGTGGTTGCTACTGTTGTATGAGGTTCTTCTCACTGCCATCAATCGCCAGATCCGTCTTGCATACCTCTATTGAAGACTTCGTCCTGTGATCCTGGATGGTCAGTCCCTTCGTAATACGAGTTCCCATTGTGAAGGAAAGTCCCCACCGCGCGCCCCTGACGAGCATGTCCTACTGCGTCACTGAATACCTTGTTTATTTGCTCTTCGGATGGCATCCACCAGTCCGGGTTGGAAGTACAATGCATCCTAATGAACTCTGCAGGAAAACATGCAAGGATAAAAAACAACTTGTCTTTGCAGCATCCGTTATTGCCCAGGCATCAAAAGCTCATGGGAAACAAGAAAGGGGGCAGACTACTTAAGCAGAAGTAAAGCCTTATGGGGGATGCCATGATAATGCCACTTGGACCTATTTTTTTTCTGTACAAGTGTGTTTCTCCACATGCAGTGTATGTTGTTATACCCGAGCTAATTATGTGACGCATGGGACCTGGAGATAAAATCCCTTCTTGTGGAAATAAAAAGAACTAATTCAAAGTGACGGTTGTGATTCAGCGTGTGCAATACATGTGAAAGTTAACATGAAGCAGGATGTATTTCATTTGAAACCTGTTGTGTATTTATACCTTAAGGTGATTACTCTCGTGGATCTTTATGATCTCCCTCTGCTGGCTGCTTCAACATCTGCAGGCTGCAGGAGCCCACAACCTGCTTGAAAATGTCACTACCGTTATTTCGGTTTGGTGCTCCTTTCTGTTTGGAATATCTTTCATTTTAAGTCCTGCTCTTTCCATCTTCCTGAATCTGACACCTATTTTTCAGAGACTAAATTGGCCTTAGAAATAGCTAAATGAGATGAGAAGACTAATTTGGGGAGCCTTGCAATAGTTTTCAATGCAGGAGAAAATGAATTGTACTGCATGTAATTTGGCTATTTAAGTAGCTGCTGCTTCCACATCCAGCTATTTGTATGTGATGATTACATTTTTTGTAATTTCTTTTTCAGATTCTTTGACATGCAATATGCTAAACTTGTAGAAGGCGCCTTGCCAATTCTGGAGTTGTAACTGCTAGACGTAGCTCAAATGGGTGTATTTGGAATTTGAAACGTCCAAATACGATTCTAAATGTGAGGGTACCTTATTAGATATATTGGATACACTGTACCTCATATGGAAACTGAGCTTCTTATTTATTCTGTAACCTTAGTTATTCCCTCATGCGGTATTGTGTGTCCCAGGATATTTTAAAATTCTATTTTCTACTGTTGACAAGCCAACAGCACAATAAGTGGCGTAAAGTAACTTCATTACTGTCACCACATCTCGAGACCAGGGAATGCTGTGCTTTTACGTGAGTTCCCGTGCCTGCGAGGTATCTCATCTGTTGGACAATTAGGGCGTGATTTTTGC
Organism: Fregata magnificens; assembly: GCA_013389945.1. Taxonomy (NCBI): domain Eukaryota; kingdom Metazoa; phylum Chordata; class Aves; order Suliformes; family Fregatidae; genus Fregata; species Fregata magnificens. The sequence goes on along the minus strand of WAAD01041449.1, from coordinate 102,237 downwards.
ATAGCTCCTCCAGCAGTGTGTCTGCAAAAGTGATAGCTATCTCGGTTTTAAATTCATTTCCCTGGAAATCCACACAGGCAACAGTAATTCCTACCTAGTTACGTTCACGTGGGGCTCCACAGACTGGTGTTTTTCTCAGAGAAATGGTTACCACGTAAAGGAGTAATGCCATAATTTAAGCATGCCAGGCTGTTTTAAAGCTGGTTCCAGACATCAGTCAGTTGTAAGAATATATTAAAAATGTTTATAGATGTTTAAACTACTCTGAGTGCAGAGAGAGAAGCAGTTTGTACTCCCTGCTATGGTGGGAAGGCATAATTGGATGTGCTGAGAATTAGTCAGACACTTGTCACCTTGGCTTGCAAATGGGTAGGAGCCAGTGGCCAACTCTTGGCACCGGGGAAAGTTGTCATGTTCCCACCCACACACTAAAGCCCAAAGGGAGAGCTGTCTACTCTGCTTTCTTAACTGGTCCTTAGATACTGAATGTTTCGGCTTCCTCTTCAAGCTTCTGAAAATTAAGGAAATTGGCCCTTCTCTTTCTCCCAGGGAGCGCTCCACACGTTCTGTATGTCCAGGACCCCAGAAAGGAGAGTGGCCACAAGCAAAAGTCCATCTACAGGTGGATTTACTGCTAGTCTTGGTGGGAGGCAGGGGGAAGAAAAGGGAAGAAAAGGGTATTAACACGCTGCTTGTGCATAAATTATTAGGTGAAATTTAAAGTCCTTTAGTAAATGGTTAATGCACTTGTATTCAGCCTTCAGTTTCCAGGAGAACTTCTGGAACCCTGAATCTCACTCCAGACCTCTGTGCAGCATGGTGTGCAACGGACTTGCCCTTCTATTAAGCTCTGATAGAGTATAAGGTTCTGGTAGAGTATCATACAACAGGTTAACAGGTTCCTTTGTAGTAAAAAAAGAGCCTCTTTGCCTAATTTGCCTGTATGTAAAATCTGAGATCATTACCCGGTTACATCAATGTACCCCAACTACAAGTCTCATCTACTTGGCCTTGTTGGATTCTTCTACCCTAGATGGGAAGAGGCTCCGTCTGATGTATATAACCACTCTGGACTCCAGTTGGATGACTGAAGACATTTTTATCACTGACTGACCAAAATATAGCTTTTTACACTGCACTGATTAGTAAAACATTCTTGAAGTCAGTTCAACTGATCAGTTCAACAGTTCAATGAGTATGTGCTCACAAAATACCATAGTTAACTATGAGTTAATTAAAGAAATGATAAGCATATGCATTTATAAAATGCAGATGCTGATACTACAAATGTGTTTTTAATTGGGCTTTAAAAAGTCCTGTTTTGTACGTTTCATTATAAAGCCCAGTACCAGGCCTTTCAAACAATTTTAGGAAACCAAAGTATGAACGGCCACAACAGATAATTCTTCTCAATCTGGACCTTTTCTCTGTGTTGTCCAACATCCTCACTCTCTGACATGGCGAAATGCTTGCAAAACTCCCCCTCCTTTTCAGGCTAAACATGGGGGAAAGTTGTTCCCTAACTTTTTCAGTCAATGTTGCATCAGTACTCCAAAAAAGAAGTTAAATCCTTGACAATGCATTTATATACACTTTGTATGTAATTAGCCTATAGATGTTCTTGACCCTACAAAATGTTCAAACCTATTCTGAAACTCGGTTAGTTTTTAACTCCAGTGATTCACTGTGGCCTTGAGCGCCATATGCTTTCTACACATTAGGCTACAAATATTCCTTTGGTTAATCTTGCTGTATATCAGTGTTAAAGAATGCCCTGTTAGTTTACTCTAAAAGAGTGTAACCAGGATTGTCTGATTTTCCTTCTTTGCTTTTTCAAGTATATCAGTGTCATGTGCCCCTGTATTTGTCTCCTCTCTTAAGTAAGCAGCCTTGTTTCTTCCCATTAAAAAAAAATACACATATATAATACATACATACATATATATATATGTATGTATAAAAAAAAAAAAGCAGAAGGTTTCTGGCTGCTTGTCACCTGCCTGTGAAACCCCTTCTAGTTCTGCAACCGTCAGCCAAATGCTTCTACTGAGCCAGAGCCAATGTGGTGAAATGAGATCACATATGGTGGACACTGAGCGAAAAGATGCAGTACCTCTGAGACATGTTACTTTTACTGGATCCAGAGGACGTCTTTCAGGACCTGTCTCTCCTGACTGCACTGACCTTTTCCTTTTTCCAAGGCCGCATGAGTACTTAAGCTCATCGGTTGTGAAAACAAATCTGATGAGATAGCGAAGGAGCCGTCGTCCATCTTTCTTGGAAGAATTTACAGCCTCATCCCACTGTTTACTAGTGATGTAGACAGGGTAGTTGTTCAGCAACTGCTTGCTCCCCTGAAAAAGTGAAATATTTCCATTGCTTACTTTACAAGGCAAATAAGTAAAGATGTCAGTTGCAATAAAAATACGGTTTTTAACTAGCCGCAATACTGACAGCGAAACACATCCTGAAGGGAACATGTTACTGCGAATGAGTACTTTTAAAATTACATTTCCATTTGCTAGAACTTGAATTTGGTGAGGTACAAGGAATACGTTTTGAGAGATGGCTGTTGATAATTTCCACTGTAACAAGCAGGTTAAAAAGGGTTAAGAACCAGTTACTGGGTATACTATTTAAGTATAACCTTTCCTCTTAATCTGTTAAAATGCATAAAAAGGGTCTTTGAAGAGTGTGATCAAATGGATCACTTCATCGCAGCTGACAGTTTACTTCAGAGGTGACTCTTTTGGTCTGTTTTTATAATAAATTTATTACTTCTGTAGAACACACCTGAAACTTGACAGCAGTTATGTTGCTGTGAAAAATACGAAGAAAATAAATAAAGGAACTATGAAAACTAAATGCTTCATTATTATTAATGAATACCATATTAACTGAAATTATAGCTTTACAGAAATGCCACCATGTCAGCTGGAAAGAAATTTTGCTTTTAACCTTCATAATTTGTGTGCTTCAATATTCCAACATCAAATGAATGCCATGGGACTAATTATGGGGATTCCTGTAATCCACACGCTTTTGTAAGCCCTCTTTAGTCAATTGTACCTAAATTGGATTTAATTCTTGTTGCCCATAAAATGCTATAGTTCAGGATTACCCAGTTAACATAAGATGGTAGTTAATATACTTGAAATAATTGAAGTATACAAAAAAACCCAAACCACACCCTCCTAGAGACTCATTCACTTTTACAGCTCCACCTCTTTATTAAAACACATAAAACTGGAGGCCCAATTAGTAAAAGCTTTGTATAGCCCCCAGCTTAGATAGGAGCTCACAGTGAACTAGAGAAACGAGGGTCTGATGCTCGACAGAGCCATCACCCGCACGCAGCACTTGTGGGCAACTGTTGCAAAGTTCTCCTCCTCGCTTCCAGATCTTTGATATCTGAAACTATTTTAAGGACTACCCTTGCCTCCCTTTCATATATTTATTATAGCACCCTGGGAGACAGCTTGGGAGCATCTTTGAAGTTTTTCCTCAGGTATTTGCTTTTCATTTTTTTTGCAAGTTTGATAAATATGTGCAAGGTTGAATTTAGTGAAGACCCTGATGAGGGGGTCCTTGGAAAATCTGTTCGTTTGTATGATTTAGCGTACCACCACCTCCCATGGCAGGATTAGCATCACTGGGAGCTGAGCCTGTGTGACTGTCTGCTACTTGTTCGCCTCGGTGCAAACCTAGCTGCTTGGTGCAAACTGCTGGCAAGGGCAGCTACAAGCAAATCCAAAACTCTGCAAAGGAAGCCAAAATATAAAGAAGGAGATGGGCTGTGTCTGTCTGATGGGCCCCTATCCTCTCCCCAAAACATCTCAACCCTTTAGCTTGTGAATCCAAGCTTGTAACCCCTAAGAGAAAGACCCTTTACCTATAGTCCAACTCTGCCTATAATTTGCATTTCACTTGTCTGCTCCCACTACTGCAAAAGGGCCAGGGTCAATTCCTCCCCCTCCACTCGTGACACAAGAAGCTGCCTTAATTTTTGCCAGGTACACATGCCCCTGGGAAGCCAATAGTATGGCTGAGGAGCTCTGCTGTGGAAAGAACATTTCCTCCATCCAGCCCAGCTCCTCGTCCTCTGCCAACGTGGCAAGGGGGCCAGGGAAGGAGGAAGAGCAGGGGGGCAGCACGGACAATTCTTTGGGGGTATGATGCTCTTATGCTGACGCAGCTGTGACCACTCCATCTCAGTGGGAGCTGACACTAGCATTTCCTTGGCTTGCTCCATCACCAAGGTAATATACAGGACCATCGGATCCCCACACCGGTACTAACTTTTTTCAGCAGCTAGCTCAGCATCCCTTTTATATAAAGCTAATTGTTTTCCTACTTCAGATTCCTGAAACCTACTTCTTTCCCTATTTAAAAAAAACTGTAGTGAAGCAAGAACCTTTCTTACTGATACCGGTACAAAGTACAAGCTACAGCTAACGCTGTAGGCACCGCCTTGCTTTTGTGCCCTGGCAGGCAGGAGCAATGCAATGCAAGCCTGTAATGGCACAGTGTAAGGCTCCAGGCTTGCTTATGTGTGTTAGGGATGGATGCTCATGTGTGGCTCTGCTAAGTAGCAAGCTATCCTCAAAGCCACCTCTGTGTTTAAATGTATTGCACTGATGGAAATAGGGTACAGAAAGGCCCAACATCTAAATTTCATGAGAGCTCACATTACTATTAACTGAGGAGAAGGCAATAAATTTTGCATAATTTCCTCAGCCCAAATTTTATTATACTTCTCTCTTATTCCCCCTGAAATTTAGAATATTTTGCCTCCTTCTTCTCCAAAGGCATGATATAGTGTTATGCTACTCTGTTAAACAATTACTGGGTTCCTGCTACAGATACACTTTCATTACTTCCTCTGAAAGTAAAGCACTTCTGGGCAAAAGATTCTCGGCAAATATATGATGCAGTTTGGTGTGTCCAGCAGTCATTAAACTAAAACAAACAGAAAACCTTCCAGAAATGAAATAAGCAGATCCTGAAGGAAGAACCAAAGTACAAATATGTTCATGCTTGTATTTGTACATGATTAAGCTTATGAATAAAAGATTAGCATCTATGTGTTTAATTGAATAAAAAATTCTGTCACATCATGACAAGCTATTCCATGCGGGACGTTACAGAACAGCCTCATTTTTTACAGTGCTTGAAAATTTGAGTTAAGCAAAAGAGCATTAAAAACAGGAAAATGAATCCTTGGAATATATTTGAGTGGTAACAGCTAATGATATATGTAAGTATAAATGTATATATGTATATATCAATTTGCAGAGGATAAAACGGAATGGAGGAGCAAAGTGATGCACGTCCTGAACTGCTGCAAAGCATCTTCAGTGAAACTATGGCAAGTTGGACTACGTGACTATATTTACGTATACTATATATACGTATACTATTTACGTATACTATTTACGTATACTATATATACTACGTATAATTTATCTGCAAAGGGAGGTCAGGCTAGACCTAAGTCTTCCCTCTTCTGATTTTCTTTGCGTGAATAATGGGTACTGACACGTATACACTACATATACGAAAACATGCATAGCAAGAGCCTCAAATACAGTCAGTCTAAACTACAAAAGCCTCAACAAACCCACTTACTTTGAGGCATTTTTACAAGCCTGGATAGAAACACACTGGAACAAAATTAACGTGAGCTGATTGATAGATAAATCTATACATCTACCTTCTAGAGAGGGGAGGACTTAAATTTCCTGCTTTTTCACTGCAGCACTTTTAAACAGATCATAATTACAAAAATCCCCAAACTCCGTATCAAGTATAAAATTGTCAACACTCAACATTTTGTTTGGGATGCTTTCTGAAAAGCAAGAACACTCCAAAGACTTGCAGGAGTCTATATTTGGGTCTGTCTGCAAAATGAAGGAAACGTATATTTTCGTGTTAACCATCTCAGGGCTGCATTAGAGCTATACTAACTGTATACACATGCGTGCCTGCGTCCATACACATGACGTGTCAGTACCCTTCACGCACAGGCTGCAGCCTCTGTGTACCAGCAGTCGCCACGTGCAGCCACCGTCAATCACCCAGCTGCAGTTTTCAACAGGCTACCCCTAGCCTAAATTCTACCCACAAAAGTGATGTTTCTGAGGAAAGGTGAGAGAAAAATTATCCAAAGCAAGGCAAGTGCAGCTGGTGCCGATGGAGGGAGTTATGCGCTGCTCAGTAAAGTCATCCTAGATTATACTAGTGATGAGCCTCCTCCATTTGCGGGATTACTGTACCTAAGAGTGACAGTTTAATAATAGATTTTACATATTTTTACGACTAAATATATTCTTCCAGCGCCTACTGATTTATTTGTCTATGTGTTTTCAATGAATTGTCAAACATAAAGAGATGTAGCTTGTCTTCACTGTATACTACCTCAGTCGGATGGTCTGTTGGCTGTGGTACCATAAGCTGGTTGTGATGCTGAAGTACAGTCTTCAAATAATCTAAAACAGTCTGGCAGGGCACTGCATGAAACAAATTGCAATTACTGTATATTAGCTATCTAGCACAAAATAGAACAACAATATTAAATCAAGCAGTGTTCTTCAGGATCTGTTTTGTACGTCTATGAGATTTATTTCAAATAGGAAATACTTCTCATTTTGATTTGTGCAGTCATTTCATTCAATAAATATATGACGGATGTTGTATTTCCTATGTTGAGATCTCTGACGTTGCTTTTATTTTTTGCCCACTAGTTTTCAAAGGTTTTTTTTCCTAGTTTGAATTTATAATTATTACAAATACAAATTAGGTCAGCAGTAATGATAATAAGGAAAAAAGGACTGTAAATACTGTAAACAGCCTAAACCATACAAAGGAGAAAACTTTTCTTGGACCTAAATCATGCACTGATTAACATGCAAATATACTCAAATGTTTTTGAAACTACAGTCTGATTAACTATACTGAACAGATTTAATGATTCATATACTTTAATTTCTTTTCCCTCCCTCCTCCCAAATTTGTTATAAAACTAGGTGTTAGGCAAATTGCTGTATTTCTCTTTCCCCCATCCTTCCCCCTTTCCATTCCCATCACTCTCAGCCATTTCAGTAGTGGTACCAACATCCTATTCCCTTCTGCTGAGGTGATAGGTTAATTAGGGATGATTCAATTACGGGTCTCTCTTAAGCAGATGCTGCCACATCCCTGATTAACTCTGGTGCATTTTTGAGATTCAGTGCTTTTCTCCTGAGCCTGAAACACCATAGGAGAATTAAACAGATATTAACCCAACATTATCACTGACTTGTGCAAGACTAAATAAGCATTGTTTTTAAGGTACCTTATCACTCTCACATTTCGTATGTGTTGTTCTTGTAAAATATTCAGAGATAATCTTAGCTTCAGCTAAAAATCCAGAAAAAATATTTCAGTGTTCCTTTTTTTTTTTTTTTAAATTATTTTTTAATTATTTCTTGGCATTCAGCCTTTACACCTGGAAAAATGTGATGTTTTGGGCTTTGTCTTAAGCTGCCAATCTGAAAGCAAGCACTGAAATTTTGCACCCTTTCCTGGGCATTCACACTGTGCAGCCAGTCACTAGGCAGACAGGGTGCAAAACACCCTTGCTTTGTGCAAAACAGACTCTTTATTAAGGGCTAAGTGGTGTTACATCCAGCAGTCCACGTACAGAAGTCACGCAAAGTGCCTGATATGGATAATAAATTCCTATGTTGTTTCACCCCACGCTGACTTCTCCGTAAAGATGACCCATCAGTGTATTTACTCCTGTTTAATTCGACACATCACACTTTGCTGCAGGAGGCCAGGAGGTTATGTGTTAGGCAAAAGTTAGCATTTCAAGTGACTTGTACCTGTTTTATTTCTCCAGTGACTTCACTGCTTATTGCTAGACCAAGGCAATGTCTCAGTAGTGTAGCTGCTACACAGTGCCACTGCCATATGAGCAGGAAAGCCTGGATGCTTCTTTTTTTGTATGGAAAAAAAGCACTTTTAAGTGTCACTGGACCGTTTTAGAAAATGTTTCCATTCTGAAAAAGTCAGAAGGGCAGCCAAGCTTAATAGCCCCACCAACACTTTCTGTGGCCTTCCTGCAATGAGAGCTGTGTATTTAGCATATAGCAGCAATCAAAAAATTGAATACAAGTTCTTACGTGAAATAAAGGAGTAAAAGGTACTAACCACAGGTAATGTTTCAGTACATCGGATATTCATAAGAAGGTGTGGCAAAAAAAGGATTTGGCTTTTTTCCCCTCATTTTTATATACAGGAAAGCATATGGGGGAAGAAGAAAAAAATTTTTTTTTTTCCATGTGGATGGGCTGAAGGATAAGATTGTCTTTTGAGATCTTTTTCTTACACTCTGTGTGTGTTTGTTGTCTGGTATGTCCAAAACTAAGATTAAACTAGGAACGCCTATGCACACAGGGGTTACTCCGTGATTAAGTAGGTGTCCAAGAAGAGACAGAAGGACCACGAAGGCTCGCTGCCCCAGGCAGCATCAGAAACCCTGTGACAAGGTCAGCAAAAACTCCCACTCAGGTGGAAGTTACCACGGGCAACCAGCATCTCCTGTGAGATCCTGGATCTCCTGCGAGGTGACAGCAAGGATGGAAGGGGCTATGACGGGTGATTGTGCTATGATGGGTGATTGTACTACTGCCTGAAAGAAAAGATGCCTGATACTTGGACTTGGAGGAGAGCTGAGTGACACTTGGGAAATCAGAGCTACTTGCGAAGTATACCTTTCCTGTCCTGTCTCAATGTGTTGTTTCTTGTTTAGCAAGCTCACTGAGGACACAGTTGCCGAAGCATCAGTGGTACCTGGGAGCTTTAGACTTCTTTGGTCCCCATGAAGCTGTGCTCAAAACAGTCTGTGAAGTTTGCACTTGCTTTTCTGGTTACCTCTATTAGCAAAAGTCCCTGGTGATGACCTGACGGCTCTCAGCCATACTTGGTACTATTACCTGTAATTATGTGGAACAACGTGGGGCCTGAAAGGGAACAGAATATAATGCATCAAACATTTCTAATTTTTAGGAGCTGATCTCACAGCAGGATGGTGTTTTACCCACAGTAAGTAATTTCACTGCAGGCTATCCAAAGACGTATTTACCTATGTTCTTCCAAAGGGATGGGGCACAAGTGAGAAGACAAAAGGAAAGTATTTAACCTGTTGTGTCCCCAGCAGATGAGGCACAGATCTACTTTAACTGTGTTCTGCTGATAAAATGCTTTCTCATTACAGGTAAGAAATATGAAGGTACTAAAAGCTGGCTGAAGCTTAGAAATACTTCTATCTTCATAAAAGCAGTAATGTTTCAAGCACAGAATTGTATGATTTTGTTATCATTCTGGTGACTGGAGGACTCTGAGCACTTTTGACTTGTAAAGCCATTGTACATCACACTGTTTGCTGTTGGTACAAATAACCTCAGCCTTTCAAACACCAGATGCTACTTGCAAAGCCAGGGTTCTTGGGCTACCGCATTAACCGAAACCTAAAGGAAGCCACAAAGAGGGCAGCACGAGGCCGAGAGTCAAAGCTTCGGTTTTGCTTCTGTGTCCCTCTTATAGTTCTGCAAATATTCTCTTTGCTGAGAGATAAGAGGAACAGTTTCATTCAAACCCTGCAGCTAACGTAACTTTGTCAGAGCCTGCGGCTCCCGATTGTGAGTACAAAAAATCATTTAAACCTACTAGCTTATTTATTTTGTATTTCTTTGACTTTGATGTGATCTCTAAAGAGTTAACAAGATCTTAACCCCGTGAGCTGATTCTCTGCATGCTTATGCATGTATCCACTATCACCGACATCACCGACAGGGATCTGTGCCTACTGTAACCAACGGGAAAGACGCTAATGTCGAAATAACACTTGCTTGTTATGATTTAGGAGAAAGCCTGCGGGGAGGCAGTAATTTTCCTGCCCATTAGGAAGAAGTTTCCACAGCCTGTACTTTCTGAAAGTGCCAGTGACTCAGAAAAGACACTGGAAGTGGCAAAGTAACCTGGCTTGCGACGAGTAAAAAGAAGAGGGAGATCTTTGTGGGAGCTAAAGGGCGAGGAGGAGGTGCTAGAGGGGCCTTGGCATGCTGGGGAAGGCTGGTCTTGCTAAGATGCTAAGCAGTGACTAAGCAGGACATGCGTAAGAGGTGGCAGGTCTTTGTTGTTTATCGATCCAAGTTTTAAGACTTCGTTGTTATTCTAGGCATCCGTACGCTGTAACAAGTGCTGCTTCCGCATAGCTTGTCACAGCTTTCTCTGCGGAGCATCCTAATTTGTAATAAATAGTTGAACGGCATGGTGGCCACCGACTGTGCCGATGACAAAAGCCAGGGTGTGATCTCTCAGTCTGACCTGTCACACAATGCAGCAACTCCCCACACTAAATCCTCTTTGCACCAGCCAGTATCAGCAGGTAAAACACAGGACAACTCAAGTCACCACCTCCCAGCGATGCAGTTTCTATCCTTGACTCGTTACAGCATGCGCTATTTCACCCTCAGAAACATACCCCTCATTTCAAGTCTGCACTTTGTTTTCCTTCGACTGGGTTTTATAAAATCTTTGGAAAAGAAATGGAAAATGCCTGTCATCTGTTACATATTTATAGTTAGTGGTGAAGTCCTTTCTCCGTCTTCTCTTTGCTAAGCTCAACACTGACCTTCTCGAGATGCTGGGCTCGCGCTAAAAGCAGAGTCCCTACACCTACCTACGTGTCTGTACAGCCAAAGACCACACCGGCCCTTTTGGCCACGCTGTGCATCAGTACTTGGCCAGAAAGCCATCATGTCCTCCAACAGCCTTTCTCAGTGTCCACTTCCCAGGGGCTGAAACCAAGTAGTGCGATGTTCTCTGCACCTCAACACATGGTAACGCTGCACCGTGTTCGGCCAAGCCTGTCACCTCTCATCCTCCTCATTCACTGCTACCTCTGCACCGCTTGCAAGCTGTGAGCAATGATTGTACACTTTCTTTCGCTGATGAAAGTATTAAAAACATGGGCTGTGAACAGTTTCACAAAGAATCCCTCCAGAAATTCATCTGCATCATGGCAATTTCCTGAATACACATATACTTGCGTTTTTTAAATCACTCTTTGTAATATAATGTTATGTAACACCCTGGATATCTGCAATACCCTCATCGACCAAACTTTTCTTCTCATCAAAACCGTAATTTGGCAAGATATTGGTACTAACTCCATTATTCTCTTTTAGTACTGTATTAATTGCAGCCGGCATCAGCTGTGCAATTAGTTTGTCTGGGCTCAGTATCAGGCCAACAAGCCTACAATCATCTGGGACATCTCATGTGTCCTTCTAAAAAAAAAAAATCATACAGTATTTGCATCTGTCAGTCTTCTGGAACATCCCAAATATTCCAAAGCATAAAGAAAATCATACTCAGAGTCTTCTTTGTCCACTTTCATTTTTGTTTTAGCTCCTGAAGCGAGTTGTCCAAATCTCATTATTCTGAAAACATCATGTTTTGGTAGCAGCTGCCTAATGCTCTTGGTACTAAGTTGATGTGCACCTAGGGATGAAAAGCTCGTGTGCCCAAGCAGTTACTGCTCCAGGTGGCCTGTGCTGTGGCTCTCCTGGCGATGCCAGTCTCTGAAAGAGGGACTCCTGAATCTGCTCTTGAACCACTGTGTCTTACAGCCTGGGCTGGAATCAGCATCTCTTTATCATTTCTGAAAAGGCCGGCAATTCTGGCGCTGACTAACAAGCTCTTCAGTTATCCCGACATTGGAGGGGAGTTGTGGCAGACAGCTGACGTTGCAGTCTCACCTGAAGCCGCTGTTGAACATGTGCTAACCCCCAGAGTTACGGTGGAAATAGAAAATATTTCTATCCGTTTACCATCATCATCATATTGGTGTGACTGCAACATTTTACTCTTCACAAATACCAGAACAGAAATACTCAATGAGCAGTTCCATATTATTGACAAAACCTACTATTTCCATCTGATAATGATCCAATACTGTTAATTAGGATGCTGTATTTTTCCCTTAATTTGCCAGGGGAAGAATGCCTCCTTGACAAGGTGCTCCAGGTTTAATTTTGATTATTAATTTTCCACCGATCCTAACCTCTGCTTTTTACTCATCACCATCAACTTTCCCTCTACTCCATTTGTTATGTTTCTAATTGTTCCTTCGCTTTCCCTCTAAGCTGGTTGTTTTTGTAACCAGCACAAAACTTTTCCTCCTAGATAGTCTTTTGGGGCCTTCAACAACCTGCGTTTAATGTTTCACAATTATCACCCACTCTTTTTTCTTTTTTTTAACCTTTGGCTCTAATAATTGTTTCCAACCTTTTATGAAGTGCCAAGAACATCTCTATTATTGGTTTGGGCTGGGGTTTTGCTCATTATAAATGTTACTGGGCCACAATCACTTGTATTGATATCCGTCAAAATGAGGGCTCTCATTTATCCTCCCCAAAATGTGGCCTCCAGCGTAACACACTCCAGGGCTGTTTATACTGCCAAAGCACAGTACTATCATAGAATCATAGAACCATTAAGGTTGGAAAAGACCTCTAAGATCATCAAGTCCAACCATCAACTAACACCACCATGACTCCTAAACTAGGCCCTGGAGTGCCACGTCTACACCTTTTTTGAACGCCTCCAGGGTTGACAACTCCACCACCTCTCTGGGCAGCCTGTTCCAATGCCTAACCACTCTTTCTGTAAAGAAATTCTTCCTGATGTCCAATCTAAACCTCCCCTGACGCAACTTGAGGCCATT
>WAAD01041449.1:73823-89140 GCA_013389945.1 Fregata magnificens | reverse complement strand
TCCAGATCCCTCTGCAGAGCCTTCCTTCCCTCGAGCAGATCGACACTCCCGCCCAGCTTGGTAGCATCTGCAAACTTGCTGAGGGTGCACTCAATCCCCTCATCCAGACCATTGATGAAGACATTGAACAAAACCGGCCCCAGAACCGAGCCCTGGGGAACACCGCTCGTGACCGGCCGCCAACTGGATTTCACTCCATTCACCACCACTCTCTGGGCTCGGCCATCCAGCCAGTTTCTTACCCAGCAAAGTGTATGCCCATCCAATTTGGCAAGATATTGGTACTAACTCCATTATTCTCTTTTAGGCTATGAAGAGATACTTGGGCATGCTGTAAATAAGGCATATGTCCAATGTAAATAAGGTCGATCTCCAACCTCTCCCACAGCATCGGACAGCCCTAGCGAGAAGGGATGGCTCACCCCCGGCTTTGCTGCGTGCCTCCCCGCGGTGGCCTCAGCCCCCGTAAGCAGACAGTAAGAAATCTAGTTATTCTGTTCATTAATGAGATTTTGTGCTCTGTAGCCGACGCTGGCTAGTACTCCTCCTGGTGTTTTGCACGGCAGAAGACTAAACCCTGAGCACGCAAGACCATTTACTTCTGACTCGCCAGTGAGGAGGAGAATTGGGAAGGATGTACAACTACATCCATGCCACTCAGACCAGCAACTGTTAGTTAAGACTGGCTCAGCATTGCAACGCAGCCTCCTTCACTTGACCTTGAGCAATGCTTCACTCCGAGTTCATTGCAGGGCATTTCTAAATTGATGCTCGACTGTCAAAAAGATGTAACAAATGATAGGGAACCTGCTGACGAACTAGATGGCAGCATGAATTTCTTATAACATTAACAGAGATGCCTCCTCTGCCTGAGATTTGGACAAGTGTGCAGTATAACACGGCTTGGATCATTTTAGCTCACACGCTCATTTATTTCAATAGTCAGCTGAAAGCCAGTGAAAGTGGCATGGACGGGCTGTGAAGACAAGTTGTTGGGGTGCGGTGAGCTGGAAAAAGAGCAAGGGGCAAGGAGAGATGGGGGTTAGTAAAGAGGAACTGATCTCGCTGCTCAAGACCCTACAAATTTGGATGTTTGTAATTAGATGGTAAAATAAAACCAGCACTCATTTTTAATGACAGCAGCCAGCAGAAAGCAGAAGAAATGACATTACATGCAGAAGTGTTAAAGACTGCCTAAACTGACCTCTTGCGCCTGCCAAAAGCAGGGAAGGGAGAAAAAATGATAGTAAATATCCTGTTACTTTTAAAATCCCTTGGTTGTGTTTTCCAGGTGGAGTGGAGAACCATTTTACTTCTGTTAATCTGCATCTGAAAAGCCATTGTATTTCTTTTAATTTTCTTTTGCAAATATACTTCCTCCAGAAAGAAGGATGTGCCCCTTCCATATGCCCCTGGGATGTACACCTCTGCCTAAACAACAGAAGAGACAAAACAAGGCAGCTGTGCATCTCTGTTTTAAGGATGCTGCCACGTGCTCCTGTGGCTTTTATTTTTTGTCTGTGCTCCCTCACTTTCCTTCTACTTAATAGAAGGTACCTCTTCTTGTCCTCCCTTTCAGCCGCGAAGTCCTCAGGACAGGGACCTCCCGTGTAAGCCCCTCTACACATTTATACTGTTGATAACTAACAGGGGAACCAAGGATCCCCCGGTGAGCAGGGACAGCAGTTTCTGTCAGTAAAATGCCAAGTGCTGACCTGCAAAATCCAAAGTTGAGACCAGGAGTTTTGCTTTGCCAGGCTGAACCGCAACCCTCCACAAAACTCCCACCAGCTCTTGCTCCCCAAGGCAGGCAAAGAAACCTGCCCCCCCAAATTCTCAAGGGTTTTTACCCAGAAGTGTGGAAAAACCCGATTAATGAAGCCCTGGTCTGCTGCAGTTATGTATTTCAGGAAGTTTTTGTACTCAGGCTGGTTTAGCAAACTAAGCCAAGCACCCCCAAGCTGCCAGCAAAACCGTGGTGCAAATTCAAAGGGGTTCTCATGCCAATCACTGGGCGACCGTGCTTGAGGCTCTCTCTTCCTGAAGCAACTTCATGCTTTGAAGCTGAACGGCAGAACAAGGCCAGGGATGAGACCAAAACATCCAGAATATCAAGGGAAACCAAAGAAGTGGTTAAATGTGAACATCAAGAAAAAGGACAAAAAAAAAAGGACATGAAAAAGTGTTCGTCACAACCCTTGATGGCTGCTTTATCTACACTGTGGCTGTGGTAGGCTCTTTGCAAACGCGATGCTCTGAAAGTATAAAGGAGACAGGATTTGTAGGGAAAAGTAATATCTTTTATTAGATCATACGATATAGTCAGGAAAAAGAGTCAAGCCTTGGGCACACAAAACCTCCTGGAAAACTTGCCTGACTTTTTCAATTACACTGATATTAACTCTACCTGCAAATCCCGCTTTGCTTTGGCTACTTCCAGCCACCATGAACGTTGTCTCTGTGGGTGATCACCTCTCTACATTTGAGGGGGTTTTTCACCCCCATTCTCCTGCAGTTTGCTGGAGTATTTTTTGCCAACAAGATAAGAATAATTACTGTATTTATCACACACTGCTTCATCTTACTTATTTATACCTTTTCACTACCTTCAGGCTGATTTGCCCGGAACCATGCAGCAAAGCTGGGAGCACCAGGAGGCAAAACCTCACTCATGACTCTTGGCCTTTGCTTTAACCACCTGGAAATATTTTCTCCCTTTTAGGCTGAAAGTAGTGAGAAAATCCTGCTGACGATAGCGAAGGAGAACTGCTTAATATCCTTACATATTAGAGGGTCTAAATCCAGGTCTTACATGCAGTCTCACAAATAAATCTTTAATTTTACTATTGGGAATGTATCACAGCCCTAGTAATTTTTATACAGAGGAAAGAGATTAGGAGACATTTTTCTTCTCATATAGGTGGATTACTTTGCTCTGCTCTTGACAGTCTCAAAACCTTAGGTTTTGAGTTTGCCAAACTCCTTCCAGGAATTACCTAATCCTTAAGTATTTTTCAAAACAAGACAAAATAACACACTGAATGAAAATGTTTCTCTTTTTTTCAGTTGAACTGAAACGGAAAACGTTCAGTTAATGTTTTTGCCTAAAAAAAAAAATTATTGGGGAAGACTGCACAAATTGCAAGATGTCACATTGCTCCAAAACCAAAGCACTGAAATAGGAATTTTTCTTCGTTTATTCCGTAGCTGAAACAATTAAGATTTCACACAAATTTAAGTATTGTTTCAGTCAAATCAAATGGGTATTTTTTGAGGAAAAAAACCCCCAACAACCCAAACATATGCAGTATTTCATCCATGTAACCATTTTTCTCCAGTGGTGATCTGCCAAAGAGTGATGCTAGGCTACGGGCAAAAAGATCCTACAGGACTGGAGGGGTTCTACAGCAACAGGGCAGAGTCCTGAAAACAAAAAAAATTTATTATCTGTGTCCAAAAGCTACAGGAGGATATGTTTTGTGTAATATTTGTTAAAAAAAAAAGTTGACGCCTTTACATCTGCTGAGAAAACACTCTTCTTCCCAGTAGTCTCTTTGTGAGCCATGCAAATGGTGCTCTGCAGAGCTAGAGGCAGAGATGTAGAGCGGTAACTATTTTTAGACCGCAAACTCTCATGGATTTTAAAAAGGCTTTTGCATATGGAAAGTAAAAAAAAAGAAATGCGAAGTATTTCAGGAAAAGGATAAAATGATTCATAGACGGTTAGAGAGCAGAAGGGAGGGGTTGGTGCTTTTATCTTCTGTTGACAGGGTTGCTAGTGTGAGCATCACTGAGCAGCTCCAGCGCAGCTCCCTCAAGGATGAGAGGGAAAACCACTACGTCAAAAAACCTGCTCTTTCAGCAGCTTGATGGGACAGTACGGCAGCCTCCACGCTCATCTAGCTGCCTCCACGGTCGCTTTTCTCCTGCACTAATCGCCTTGCCTGGCCCGTCAGACACCCAGTGTGAGACGTATGAATAAGCAAGGAAGGAAGTTTGTGCTCCGAGATGACTCTCATGTGATAGACGGTGGCAAACAACACTGAAACCCCCTGCAGAGGGCTTTCTGGCTCCCTCCCAAGGCACGCAACGTCTTGATGGGCAAAAAAAAAAAGGCTCAGAGAACGAGCGTTCCGCCCGTTTACATACAGAGTTGGGGTTCTCAAGTCACAGAAAAATTTCTGCCGGCTTCTTTGGTAGCAGAAGCTCACTGGAGCAAAATCAGCACTGGAGACAAAAATAATTAGACATCGCCTTTAGCTGATTTTTGATTAACCTTGCTCAGTGGTGGCTGTCAGACTGCCCGGGGAGCTCAGACCTCTGTCCTACCACGTAGCAAAATCAGAGGGCACCTTCTGTGGCTCTTAACGCTTCCCCACACACCTGGGTCACTTTAGACCTATCTGTATATGTCACCCAGACACCAGCATTTGATGACAATTTTATGTTGGCTGATGAAGTCATATGTCCTTGCACATTTATTTTATGTTTGTCTGCTTCCTTTGATAGGCCGTTAACGAGGTGTTTCACTACTCCTGGGGGGTGAAAAATGGCTACGTTTATGTATGTTTATCTCTCTCTTAAAGGGAGATGAAGGGTAACTGTGATGACCCAGGTAAATACTGTCTGCTTAGCCTGGCATTAATCCTAGCAAAATACAGGCAATCGCAACGGGATTCAATTGACTAAGAACTAAAGAATATGAATATCATTAACGCCAGTCAAAACGGTCTTATGGAAAGCAGATCTTGTCAGACTAACCTGATTGTCATTCTTTGATGAGATTATAGGCTCGCTTGAAAAAGTTGAACAGATGTAATATACCTAGACTCCTGAAGGGCATTTAACTTACTACCGTGAGTTATCCGATTGCAAGAGCAGCAATACACAACATCAGTAGACTATAGCACACATGGATTAAGAACCTGCTACTGACATCTCGAGTATTTGTCATTGGGGGAATCATCATGAATAGAGGTGTTTCTAGCAGGGCTCGACAGGGACTGACAGCAGCCTCAATACCATTCAACATTTCTAACCAGAATCACGAAGTTAATTTAGAAACAATTAAAAAAAATTCTGGATGATACAGAAATTGGTGAACCAGCAAACAGTGGGAAAACAGGGCTGCCAAAGCAATCTGGATCACTTAGCACATGAACACAGCCAAATACAAAGTATGTATGTCTAGGAAGAAATGCACACAGAATGAGAAGCTCAGCTGCACGACTGATGGCCAAATGACCAGGGCAACCGCGGGTGTGAACAAAGAGACTAGTCACCTTTGCTCAGGCAGATAGGAACATACTGCACATATTTTCAGTGCCCAAATTTTAAAGAAATGAGCAGAGAGGTGAAAAGAACTGCAAAGAAGCATTCAACTCCTCTGGGGAGTTTTAAACAGCTCTGTTTCCTTCGTTTATCTAAGATGGAAATTAAGTCAGCTTTCAATCTGTAAGTACCTTCATCTGCAAAAAGCACCCAGTCCTATACAGCATTTCATTTAGTGGAGCAAAGCATAAAAGTCAACGGCTAGAAGCTGATTTCAGATAGTCAGGCAGGGAATAAGGCATGCATTTGCACCAGTGTAAATAACCACTGGAGTCAAATGTCAAGGTAAGAGGTAGAGCCACTGCTCACCAGAGTCTCCAACTCAGGACTGGAGGCCTTCTGAGATATCACTTGAGTCAAATGTAAGTTATGCTTTAGTCGAAGTCAGAAAGATTACTGGGTTCAACACAGGTGATTGAATGAAAGCTGTAGATCAGATTATAGACCCTAATGATCATTTTTGGTCTTACACACCTGAAGCTAGGACTCAACAGGAGCTGAAGTCCACATGATTCCCTTTGTCACACAGTGTTTCCATGTGATGTACGAACCACTACTGAATCCAGTGAGAGTGTACGAGTTATGGTGAGCCCAGATTTTGGGAGGGGTGGGGGAAGTATTCTAAACTTCGGGTTTTCTCTGCACTGAACAATGTTGGTTATGGGATTTGCTGGTAACACCTAGGGACCAATGCACAACAGAAAACCACAAATAATTCATAATATGTCACTGATAGCTGGGGAGAAGAATGATGAAGACTACTGCTTGCTTTTTGCTCAGATGCTGCAACTGCACATACATATTTGGACAGTGGTTGGTTGCTGCCTTCCTCCTTTCTGCATAGTTAGCAGCTTTGGAGTATTTTCTCTCTTGCAGCCCATGCTAAATGGCTTTTCTGCCATTTAGGCATTAGTTCAGTGAACTTTGCACGGATCTACCCTAAGCACCTCAAACTTTAGCTAGCAAAGGTGCAGCTCCCTAGCATTTATACATGTGTCAGAAGTGTGTTGTATACTTATTTTCCTTGCTAAATTCCAGTTTGCTTTTAGTATTATTATTTGAGGTGCATTTCTGCCTGTGCGTAAAGTTTAGAGGACATGGGTCCAAGATACCTTGTCCTCATCCGATACCGCTCTTCAAGTATGTCAGTGCACCTTCACAGTGAAAAGTCCTAAGTTTAAGGGGGCAAGAGAGGTTTTTCACAGAGGGGTTTTCTATTAGATGGGTTTTTTCCTGTCTGCTTTCTCTCCCCCAGTGGCAGCTAGGTATTGCTGAACTGGAGAACTTGTTGCCAAGCTTTTTTCAGGTATTATTTGAAGATGAATGGGAGGAGATGTATTTATGCTTCTCACTGAGCTAACAGCAATTGAAGAGATACTGTTCCAAGGTAAAAGCCAAATCTATTTTGGTTAAAAGTATGGACGTTGAACAGTTTCTTTAAGTAACCAAAAAAGGAGCCCCAAAAGGGAATTAGGTTTATAAGCTGCAACATCACTTAAAGAACAATACAGATAATTAGGTATAAAAGTGTATGTTTGAAATTACCATGATCAATCACCTGATGTTTGGAATTTGGGATTACAAGTACATCCCATCCTGAACACAGCTCATTAGTTTAGGACTCATGATTTGTATGGATGAGTATCAGCAGATAATTTTCCAGTGGGCACAGCTATGGGAATTTTGGATGGAGACAAATTCCAGTGTTTGATTACTATGACTACAACCTTAAAAGACAACTAGAACTTAAAACAAACTATTACCCAAACTGTTTTTATCATTGACTGACAGTATTATATGGCAGGGGATTATTTACCTGGAATGCTCTCCAGTTTTCTACGAAGTTCCTCGTTTTCTTGTTGCAATGAAATTACCTCTTGCTCTAGCTCTTGACACCGAGGGCAGTAACCTTCTTCCTCTTCCTCCTCTTCCTCCTCTGGAAGTGTAGAAGACGATGGGTGACCATGAGATTCAGATGTTGCTGGAGATGTCCATCCACCTAAAGTGTGTACTGGAGAGGTTGAAAGTGGATCCACATCTGCCAAATGGCTAAAATCATTTACTGATGAGGTGTTCTGAGAAGGGAAGCTCCCAGAAAGCAAATAGTTCTGAAGGGAATCGGTAAAAACTCTCAGAAAAGCTGAGGTTTGTTGTTTCTTTTGCATATACTGCATCTCTATGTCTAAAATGTCTGATGTCTGACTATGGACCATTTTCCCAAGCTGACATTGCTCTTGTCTTTCATTATAATTTGGGTTTTCCTGCTTTATACAGGAAATCATGGACTGAGAGTGATTGTTGTCCAGCAGTTTTCCACCACAATTTAAGAGGCTTAGAACCCGGCTGCATTGTTGGGCAAAGGCATCCAGAATCATTCGACTCTCTGAAAAAAAAAAGAAAAGATGAATCACAGAAACCTAATGCAAAAGGTTATGCCAGTCAGTAGCAGCTAGATGAATGTACACAACCGTTTACAGTAGCATGCATTTTATTTCGGAACACATTAAAATTATGGCTTCTGCTTTAATACTTCTGCAACACTGTGATCTAAAACAATCCCGACTTTGCTTCTATTTTGAGAGTGCCCTTGTGCCCTTGCTGTTAATCAGAAATGCTTTGTGACGATAGTCACTGCTTACTGCCATCTTCTTTCAGAGGGATTAAGACAGGAAAATGGGGAAGAAAATACAAATTCCATCCAATTTGCTACAAGTAAAAGTTCGAATAAGTATTTCTCTGGAAGCCTATTTCAAGCGGCTGGTGGGCATTGCCTGGACATTTTTGCAGGACTCTGCCCTACACCTTCTTCCTATGCCCTGCTTCCCTCCAACAAGGCTTCCAAGCGTTGTTTTTTCTCCCTTTCATCTTTACGGCACTTGCTTGACATTAGGCGTGGGACACTTCACGTGACCCATCCCCAGTTTTATGGACTTTGCTTCTGTTCCTTTTGCTTTAGGTTCCAGGAATGTCCAAGAACAACTCAAAAGTGATAAGCACAAAGCCCTCTTCTTACACCAAGGAAAGGCATCAAATGTACAACGTGAAGCTCCTCTGGTCAGAGGAATTTTTTCTGTCCTGCTGGCCTCCGATGAGTTTGTGGGTAGGCCAGTATCACACAGTGGAGAGCAGTGCAGAGTTCTTCAAGCTGCTCTGGACATCATCAGAAAACTCTACGTGGGGCTGTGCAGCAGTTTCTGGAGGCAGCAGCTCGGCTCTGGAACCAGAATAAGGATGCCACACTGCACCACGTCAGCCTTGCCTCTAATGACAGGAGGTGTCACGTCTCAGGGAGCAATAGCAGCTACAACCTAAACCTCCATAGTAGGATGGTTCATTTCTGAGTGTCGATGTATGTAGAGTCAAGCTGCTGTAAGAGTTCTTGGACCCAGATGGAAAACGACCAAGACACTTGGCTCTGATCTATGGTATGACCTGTTAAGTTCCCTGATAAAAAGAATGCCTTTTTAAGGATTTTTAGCTTATTCATAGCTGAGGTCCTCTAGGTGCCTAAAAAGATGTAACTAACATTTTGCATGAGATTTAAAGAAAAAAAAAAAAAAAAAAGAGGGGTAGATTTAAGCGCTGCCAATTTTGGAGAGCTCTTCTCAGGCAGGCTTGACTTTTAGAAAGTGACAAACGCATTTACTTTTGAAAAGGCAACCTGCTACAGATGCATAAGACTAAGCACCCCAGACCTTCATCTATCTTAACTTCATCACTAGAGACAAAAACATAGCCTCATCACACTGACAATATGTAAAGAACAGAAACATTCAGAATTCAGTCCTTTAAGAGGTGGCACTTCTCACGGTACTTCTCCATGATCCAGAAGATACACCTTCTGGTGGAAAATCTACTTCATATTGAGGTCAGTACAGCTGGCCTGAAGAATATTTGAAACAACGCTAATTTGCATTTTTACCATCCTCCAGATCTCTGCAAAGAGGGCAGGGCTGAAGCAGCATACAAATGCTTCCAGTCTCAAACGCAGCCCGAGGAGACCTCCCTGGCACAAAACTCGAGGATGTGATCTCCCAAGGACTCAAATGTAAGAACAGGGACCTGAGGCGGACAGAATAACCACAGGCACAGTGCTGGGCTAGGAGGCTGCCCACGGCCAAGCAGAGAGAGCCCACCAGCGTGTGAAGGATTGGGGTGGCCCTAAGAGCACTTAAAGCATCCTCACAATCAGCCTCCTGTGCTAACGAGTCGTACCACACCCTTGTAGATGGGCTCAGACAAACCAGGCCAGATTTCTCCAACACATCTTTGATCCAAAACGTTATGCAATGCCCTCTGTCCCTGTTACAAACTCAAAAGGGCAGAAACACACAGGCACTGCCGCCCTCTTTGCAAGTGGGTGCCAGGTGCTCTGTAGCCTCCATGCCTGCTGTCCCTCCTTCCCTTTTACTGCATTCACCTAAGCCCAGCTGTCTTTAACCCTTATGATGCACGAACCCAGCACAACAGATGTAATATAAATCCAAAGCACGGAACCCCGGTGACATTGCAGCTTTCTAGCTGGGACCTGCCGATAAACCAAAAGAAAATCAAGAAACTCAAGCATCACTAACAACCTGAAGTTGTGCTTTCTTTGCCTTATTTCTTTACTTCCCACATTTTCCCTTTAAAATTATTACAGGATGGTATTGACTGGAACTTTCCAATCCTACTACAGAGTGGTTTTTCATTCATTTTAATCCCATAATCCGATTCCAAACCTGAAGTCATATTTACTGTTTGTATTTTAATCATTGCGGTCCCTGTTGACAAAACAGTTACTCATTCTTTGCATATCCTTGTTGCAAGGGGACAAAATATGAATGAAACAACTGCAAAGGGATTAGATTAGTATAAGATATGTTATTCTAATATTATGGTTTCTCCTAAAATATGGCAAAAAGAAACCTGACGTTTCAAATACCAGTTCTGAAGAATGCTACAATACACACTAACGTCAGTAAAGATAAAATTAATGATTAGTTTGGTTGTAAAATTGAATGCATTAGGCACATTCACTGTGATAATGGCTTAAAATGTAACTGAAATTTTATACAGAAATGACAGTATTGATTTACTCTTCAGTTCAGTATCAGATCTACCACAAAGATACAATAACAGCAGTCACTGTTTTTTTCTTAACTTTAACCCATACTTAAAGATATAAAAATGAAAGTCATGACAAGGCAGGGCTATTTTGAAATGCTAGCAGAAAGATTCGCAAATGCTTTTTTTGTGGGTACCGCTGGGCAGCAGTAGCAAGGGATGCTCTCAGCACACATTCTGGAAACATCTGGCTCTGTGCTGAAGTGGGTACCACTGTGAAGCGGCTTCTACACCAGTAATGGTACACGTACCCACAACATGAACAACCCTAAATGAGAATGACAACTACAGTTATTTCTTGTGATGAAGAAAAAAATAAAAACAAATGCTGCCCATTTAGCATATATTGTAGAAATTGGGATTTCAGCTTTTATGGACTGACTGTAATTAGAAATACAAGCACTGTGCAAGGTCTAATCACTAAGAAATGACAAAAAAGTTGTTTTTATGTGATTACTACCGAATAATCACTGATCTATGATTCTTAATTGATTTAATGTAATGTATGTATTTTCTAGGAAAGGAGGATTCTATCGAAATGACTCCACTGGACTAAAACAGTGTAAACAGTTTATTAAAGTCCTATTGTGATATTCCTTTTCCTTATTACGATGCTCACCAACCATGTAATTCTAATGTCTCAGACCCCGCAGCCTTTAGTCTTACAGAACTTCTATCGACTTTAACTAGACTTTTGCCTGAGGGCAGACTTGCCGATCAGGCCTGTAAAGTGCAAAAAGAGCAGGATTAAATTGCTAAAAGTGTAAGTATTCCTAACTAGATTATTTGACAGTGCAAGCAACCAGAAGATAATATCATATGGCAAATCAGGTACCAACTCCTGGATACAGCATTCATCTTTACACCTTTTTCTCATTGATGCTGAACTATGGGGCTTCTTAGCTATCCAACTGCCAGACTACAAGCAGGGTTTTAGTAAGAGCAAACTTCTGAAACTCAACCTGACGACTTACACTGATGCATCAGAAAAGATGTCTGGAAAGATTGGCAGGTATAACATCAGCTTTTCCTACACCTGAGGATCTTTTCAATACCTAGACCAGACAGCTTTATTAATAAGGCATTGTGTTGGGTCTCAATGGCTCTGGATTCAGGTCGTGGCTTTTTCATAGTTTCCTTTGCAACCTAGGGCAGCTGGTTTAAAAAGTCATCTTTATAACTATTGAGCGGGTCTGAATACCATACATTCTCCCCTGCAGGGAATGTATTCATTGGTATTTAATTTTCAGCAAGATTAGTAAGTCCAGGTTCCTTAGTAATTTCAATCATCTCACTCTTCACCTTGCAGTGTTTCAGTTCTCTCACCTGACGAATTGTATTTCTTGATTTGTTGGATTATTATCTTATTATTTTTACTTTAGATCCTGGGGCAGCAGCTCTGTACCCCCCCAAATGGCTTTGTCCATGCATACAGACTTTGTCATTATGTTTTTAGATATGAACACTGCTGTAAATATCTATGCTTGAGTCACAAAATCGAGAGCATTTGACACCTCTGATGACTAAGCGATGCTTTCTTGGGCATTTTGCATGAAGATCACCGAGACAGTCCAGTGGATGAAGACTCAGTACTGATCTGATAGATCTACTTCCAGATGAGGATTCCCAACTTCTTGGTTAAGGCCAAAATGATGACCTTCACCTTCTCTGTTCACTTAAAAAACCTTTTTTCTGTCCGGACATGACAGAGCTTGATTAGCTGTTCATGTTAAACATGCCAGGTTGTTGGCACTGGAATAACACCTCTAAGACAGCTCTGCCTTTCTTTCTCCGCTTTCCAGGAAAGCCCGTCTTAAATTTTAAGGCACACTGTAAGGTCTACATCATGATTTCCTAAGGAAAAGGAGTTTCTTTGGTGGACTATGATACTGTTTAATGTACATGCTACCAAAGACAAAGATACATGCTATTTTCATACCAGGAAAATAATCTGAATAGACTAATAAAGAATGAATATTTTACAGGAGAAAATGGGTATCCGCTGGTGCTCTGAATGCATCCATTTGTGTGACTTACTCTGCAGCAGCAGCGGTCAGAGTAACCACTACTCACTAGAGGAGAGACAGAAGGCTCGTGCTGCAGTGCAGCTCCGCATTTCTCGTCGTAAGATGACACCTCTCATGCAGGATCTTTCCCTACACGATGGAATCTTGAGCTAGATCTTTCCTCACCGTGGCGCAGGGTGGAGATCTGCTTTTCCTCCTTCCCATAACCCCTCTTCCTGCAATTTTTCTGGAGCTGGAGTTCAGGCTGGCCTCTTAGAGAGGTTCTGAGGAAGAAACCATTCATTCTTGGCAAGAGCTCTAACCATTAGGAAAAGCTTCAAAAACATGGAAGCATCCTTACTTGTGGCTGTGTTTGAGGTGCCCACTCTCAAAAGCAAACTTGGTGCTCTGAATCCCAAGGGGCCAGAAATGTCATGCCTGAAGATTAAGAATCAACTGCATTAAGGGTCTAAGTTGCTAGCGCAGAGTTAGACATCCTAGGAATAGTGTTTTACGAGCCAGCTTGCTCACTGTTGCCTGCACAAGTGAAGAGGTATCAGCAAAAAGAGAGGACTCTCTGAAACTGAACTTATGAAACGGGTGTCCCTACAAAACTGTGATCTACAGCCCTCCAGCCCTTCACTCAAGTAAGCACCCACCAAATGCTATGGCTCAGCTAAGCGGGAAAACTGCGCAAGTCATGGATGGCGACTGTCTGCCTTGTGGAGAACAACCCAGCAGACCTGCAGATGGATGCCTGCTAAGGGAAGGATCCTTCCCCCGTACAACACCCACCACTTGGGGGATAAACCTCTGGTTCAGAGGTGTTCTGGGAAGGGCCCTGCCTGTGCCCCTTGCTGCTGCGGGGAACCCAGGAGCCGGGTGGGCAGAGACCCTGTGGGCACTGGGCAAAGCGCAGAGAGACCGTGCATGCAGCACATGCAAATGCTCTCACTCCCCAGGGGCAAAAACCCAGCTCTGCTTCCCCAGCGGCAGCCTGAGCTGTTAAATTGGCTCACTCATTTGTTAAGAGGATTTCAGGGCTCTGGAGGATGGAATGGAAGTACTCCACGTACATACAGCCTCCAGGTCCCAACTAGTTCACCCTCGAGAGCTCCCTGCTCAGCTTACCGGGGCTACGGCTCCTCCAACACAAGGCGCCTGGTGTTTCTCCATCACCGAGCAGGAAGGATAGGTGCATAACTCAGCAAAGCACCCGTACCTCAGGAATGACAACACCCAGCAGGTCTAAACCTCGCCCCTTGCTTTATCAGCCTCTGGTAACAACTTGTACAAAATCCCACTTCGACACACCGTGGCAAGTTTTTGGTTTGTTTTCTCCTGTTCCGTTTTGCTTGGTACTTAAAAGTCCTAGCTGAGAGAAGGGTATGTTGGGACCCATAGAGGAACCTGAAGTAGAAGTAAAGCCTGGTTGTGCAGGTGACGGGACAGGGACTTCACAGAACTTCAGTGCACGAACGGCAGTTCCTTAACTATCTTGTTTAGCACAGGACCGAAATAAATGACAAACGTTGAAGCCTGCTCTAGCTCCTGGTTTGTACAGTCTACAGACACAGGAGAAAGACCAAACTTCTGCTCATCAAAGCCCAGAGGGCTTTGCTGTGAATATGGCCTCATATATCATCGCCCAGACAGCTGAGTGTTTTCCATGGCGTAATCTGCTTCTGTAAAGAAATGTAGGTGTCACATTTATCAGCAGTGTTTTTCTTGTGGGCCACAAAAAAATACTGAAATACCACCATTCGGGCATTTAAAATAAGAAGTAATTTCAAGAAAAAAGAAAACATGACCTTCTGCCACGGATCACGGGACTATGCGTCAGAGCCGTGAATTTTCAGGCTAACCTATTCAAGTATTAAACTTTTTTGGTAAAGTACTTGAATTATTTGTAACAAGCCATGATAAATTCATCCAGTACACGACTGCTTCTGAGCAAAAACAGGCATTAAAACATAGCCATATATCCTATTAACTAGCATATCTCCCTGTTTAGTAAGGAAATGTCATCACATTTGTTACAAAGGCAAACAGCAACATACCAAAACAGGATCCAATTTTTCTAAATAAATAAATCAATGATGTGTCAAAAATTAACAGATGAGTTAATATACCCGATGTTATCAAAACCAGATGGTGCTTCATAATATTCATCCTGTTCAGTCAAACCCTGAATATATTCTGGACCATCAGTATATAAAATAGGATGCTGCTATTTGTGATGGCAAACAAAAGCAATCATGCCTGCCAAGCACATACTATAACAGGCAGCATTTCAGCTCTGCTAGACAGAAAGTAATTAGAATGCTTTTAATGTCCAAAAGAATGATGCTGATAGGCTGCCACAGATGTGTAGATTTATGAATATTTATATGGTGGTTTATAGCTGACACTTTTATCAGTTGAAGAAGATAAAATATCTGCCTGACTCAAAAGCTTGACAGTCAGGTTAATAAAATCTCATTAAAGAGAATGACCTATGCAATTATATAGGATTTATTGTAATTCATTTTTGATTGTACTCTGCTTAAAGATGCAATTTCCCATTTCCTGATGCCAAATTTAGGTTGCATATCAAGATCTACGTGGTTTTTAACTCCAAGCCATCACTAGAAGAAAGATAGGCGTTCAGCATCTCGGTATCTTACACCTTTAAAGGGAAAAAAAAAAATAAATCTGGTTTCCCGTTCCTCGCTGCATCTTACGAAAACGGTGCAGGCAAGCAGCCGATCTATTTTCTTTCTGTTAAAATCACCGTCTCTTTAACAGCAGCCTCTCCATCACCAGCAGCTCCCTCCGGCAGCCAGCCCCAGCCTGCCGCCCTCCCCGGCCGCGACCGCGGCGGAGCGGCCGGCC
>WAAD01041449.1:9747-72659 GCA_013389945.1 Fregata magnificens | reverse complement strand
CCTCCGCCTCCCTCTCCCCTCGGCCTCCCTCTCCCCTCGCCTCCCTCTCCCCTCGGCCTCCCTCTCCCCTCGCCTCCCTCTCCCCTCCGCCTCCCTCTCCCCTCGCCTCCCTCTCCCCTCGCCTCCCTCTCCCCTCCGCCTCCTGCCCAGACCCTTTCAGCGACAGTTAAGAAATAATGAAACGTTGGTGAAAGACAGGAAGAGAATGAGATGCCATCGAGAGATGTTTCTGAGAAATGGTGGAGATCTGGGTGAGATGGGAGACAGCTGAAACTGAATGATATGTTGACGAAAAATAAACGATAACAAACCGCTCGCTCGCTCTCCCCATTNCCTCCCTCTCCCCTCCGCCTCCCTCTCCCCTCGCCTCCCTCTCCCCTCGCCTCCCTCTCCCCTCCGCCTCCTGCCCAGACCCTTTCAGCGACAGTTAAGAAATAATGAAACGTTGGTGAAAGACAGGAAGAGAATGAGATGCCATCGAGAGATGTTTCTGAGAAATGGTGGAGATCTGGGTGAGATGGGAGACAGCTGAAACTGAATGATATGTTGACGAAAAATAAACGATAACAAACCGCTCGCTCGCTCTCCCCATTCTTTTCTGCGAGGCAATTTTATATTTTGCATTAACATTTCCCTTCTTCTGTCCCACTTCTCTCCTGCTTCTGCTGCTATAATTTATCAGGATTACAATAAGCCCTCTGGCTTTTGGAAGTAAAATTACAGAACACCTTAGTTATATTTAAGCGGTGGCGGTGGGAAATCATTCCTCTGTCATCACGTGGAGTTTCGGCTACTTATTGTGGTCATCGCTCTCCCGTTTCAGCTTTATTTATTTAGTTGGAGTCGGGCTCACTGGAAATGAAAAGCGAGCCTTCTCCACTGATATAATTAACTCCCGCGGTCTTCGGCCCCTCTCCTGCAGAAAAGTCGAGCTAACTTCTACAAGCCAGGCATTTCTTTCATGCAGGGCATAGAAGGAACTGGGCTGTTTCTGATTTTGATTTTTTTGACAAGTAGAATAAATCGATTCCTTGTAGCAGCCAAAAGCCTCTAAGTAAAGGCTAGTGTAATAGAAATCACTATTTTACTTAAGCAAAATCAATCATAAGTCTTTTTGTTTTCTGACTGACTCTTTGATCGCCTGCGCTTTAAAAAAAAAAAATTGTACTGTAATGCAAAAGAGAGAATGAAAATAAGTGTGAGGGAAACTCTGCTTCCACTCAGAAATGAAATGTGTCCCCCACCTTGTCTCATCTGACTGGCCTCTGCCACAGCCGTGGCCAGCAGCTGTCTGAGGTCAGTACGGTAATAAAATTGTATGAAGTTAATATTAGGCTTTTAATAGTTAGATTCAAAAAAACAGCCAAAAATTACCAGCTCAGGTGTCGATTACATTCCTAGGAGCTCATTACTCTTTGGTGCTGACACCAACCCCTCCGCTCCCGGTAGAGGAAACAACCCATGCCTAACATGAGCCTTGTACAAACAGAGAAAACCAGGGTTCGCATGTCATGTCCTCCAAGCTGCCTCCTTTATCTGGGGTCCCTGCAGCTCATCAGGCAGGTGCTGGGTCTCTATGGACATGAAGAGAGAAGCAGATCTGGGGTTAACAGGGTCCAAAGCCACTGAAGTGAGGCGGAGACCTCGGCCAGGAGGAAAATGGAATACATATTTTATGCACTGAACTTCTTCCTGCTGAGGTTTTTGACAGTGCCCATCACTGGACTACCAAAATGCCCCTTCAGTTGCCTTCAGGAAGTCTTGGCTTTTCGTCTGCTCTGCTCTCCATGATTCTTCTGGGTGGGTAGACCTAAAAAATATGCTGGGTTTCTTTTCCCCCCCACTTTCCTTCTATGAGTCTTTCCCTGAGTTTCAGACAAGGGACACTGGTGCCATGGCCCAAAGGCTGTGTGTTGTGCCTAACCTGAGGGGCTCCTGCAGCCCAGTCCTGTGGAGCAAAAGTGTTTAACCCCGGTGGTCACACCTTTGGCCTTTCAGGATGCCCCCGTTTAGGGGAACACCGTTTTACTTATAAGCTC
Source organism: Fregata magnificens (assembly GCA_013389945.1). Taxonomy (NCBI): domain Eukaryota; kingdom Metazoa; phylum Chordata; class Aves; order Suliformes; family Fregatidae; genus Fregata; species Fregata magnificens. Next base: position 70,620 of record WAAD01041449.1, on the reverse strand, counting down.
TGTACAGGTACATGGTCGTTCTTGCAGGTGGACTGACGTGACTTTGCAGTTGAGGAGCCAGCAACAGACTGGCAAAGAGGCAGACTGGGTGAAGTGATGGTCTCAAAGTATGGGGAGATACTGCTGCACCTGCTCGAGCGGTTGTGGGCTGCCCCCTTCCATGGCTGCTCCCTGTGGCACATCCTACGGCACCCGTGCGGTCTCATGAGTAACAGCATGTAGTCATTAAATTATTGTTAACCAAACATTCTTCTCTGAGTTACAGTCCCATTTTGGTTGCACACTGGATTAAAACAGTTAACACATAGCTCTTGCCTTGATCAAGTAAAAAAAAAAAAAGCCTTAGCTGATACCAGCAGCTCATTTCCCGAAAGCCAAACACCTTCATTTCCCTTAGACTGTGCCACCACTTGGGATTTGACCCTGAAGCGAAGGTTGCATCCTTCCCTACCTGTTTACTGATGCAAGTTTCCACTGTTTTACTGAGGCTAAGGCTGGAGATCTGTAACAGGATTATTTCAGAGCACTCTGGGTGGAAAAAGGATGGGAAGTAACTGACCCTTGGAAAAAAACCTAATCAAAACAAAGACAAAGGGCGCAACGAAAAATAAGAAACCCAACATTGCTGCACTGTATACTCCTCTGCTCCTAGAAATCACTGCGAAGAGAATATTTGTCAGTCTATAGAAAAATACCCAATCTAGACACAGGCTATCAATCACTGAACATGCCTGTGTTGAAGGTACCGTGAGGTACGCAAAGAATAAAAGTGTGATTCATCTCTATCTTCTGAGCAGGGGCTAAATCTTGCTCCACTTATTCATGGGAGCAGCGCTCCTGTGATAACTAAAGCATGCAGGATTTGGCCATGAACTGCCAATATTGCTCTGCACATTTGGAGTGCATGATGAGAGCTAAGATTGGCAACTCTCCCCTGTAATCTAAACCACTCTGCAAGCAGGCTAGCCATAATTTGCTGCCCTAAACATTTAACCCCAGCTAGTTAATTTAAGCTTAGCTCAGTTGCTCATGTTTATGGATAAAGAAACAAAAGGGAGAGCATCAAAAGGAAAAGATGACTGTGGAATTCAATATTTCAGCAGCTGTTGATAGGTAAATGTTATTGAAGTGTGGCATTCAAAACCAAAGGCCTGCATTTATGATAATGAGCCTAACAAGGAAATGAGATTGACACAGCAATTCTCTGTTTTTGTTGTCCCCTGAGGTTAGAGATTATGCAGTGCATGGTGCTGTTTTTAGCCTCTTTGGTGATTCCAACTGTGAGAGACAACGCTGTGCATATTTGTCAAGGTTGCACTTTAATCAGGTGACTCAGGAGCTTTTTGAGGGAGAACATGAACTGCTGGTCTCACTCAAACCTTAATCCGCATCCTATGTCAGAGATCCATCAGCCAAGCAATGCGGCTTTTAGTCCCTGCTTTTCCCTTGCGCTTACTCAGTGCTCTGTGAAAATGCTTTGAAATAATTGAAATGTATCTATCACGGTTACATTGTATTTTGAGAATTACTGGAATGTTTCTCAGTGACATTAATTGGTTTTAAAATATTTTTGTCTTTCTAATTAGTGCAAGATTGATGAGCAGTGGAAAGGGCATTTATACAAAGGCAGACACATATTTCCATGCTACATTTGTGTCTTAATAAAATGGTAGCTAACCAAATTCTTGCGCTGAGTAAACACTGGCAAGAAAGAAAATACCCTATAACTTCGGGAGGAGGAAATATCCTATGTTTTAAATAGGATCACATTGTGTTAAATAAAAAAAAAAAAGAACTGATCTCCCTGAGGGCTGGAAAATGGATGAATGAATTATTTAAATATAGTTAAAGGACACACAGGAAAAAGTAATGGCTTTGATACCCAGTGTAGGGAAAATTATTAATATTTTAAGGAATCGATTGTGGACACACGGAAAAGCTCGTTTTAATTAAATATAGCTTACATAAAGCAGTTTTAAGAAGGGAGAAATAGTATAGGGTACTTGTCGCTGAGAATTTTTTAGAAATATGTCATGGATAAAACAGATAACATAACATATTCCAAACTTTCGTCTGCCCTAAAAAAGCTTCACTGTCTTTATTGGAGTGATTTGGAATAGCTTCGCCTCCCTGGAACATTAGCTCTTGCCCTAGCCCTTGCCCAAGCTTGATGCTCTCGTCTTGGCCAGCACCATGTAACGTAGATAGAGTTGCTCTATAATGTTTACTTGCTCTTTGCAATGTTTAGACCTCATCTTGCGACACTTAGCATTGTGAGAGCAGCACCTCAGAAAGTCTGCTGGCTGCAGGCTGAAAGGGAGAGCTGATGCTCCACAGGTTGGGATCCAGCTGCTTTGCCAAACCTGTGTGACTCTCACCACTTCTGCTATTTCTTGCCCTTCATATACTTTCCAACCTTGGTTATCCAGACTTGCAAAAAGGTGGTCCTTTGCAGGGCAGGAGAAGTCACACTGAGCTAGAACTCAATTAGAGTAGAAAATGTTGGTTTCCCGAAGCAGAGACATGATTAATATTTTGCATTGAAGTGTTACGTTCAGGCCCAGCACCTATACAGCTTGGCGGCTGTTCAGAAATACTGTCAAATTTTGTCAAGCAAGCTGTGCATATCAGTTGCAGTTAAAACACAGATGGGATGGACAGGGGAAAACAGCTGGAAGCAGAATCTTCCTTAAGCTCATCTAGATGGGGAACCTGACTGCAGTTCAAACACAACAGGATATACATGATCAGCCATGCGGCGTCTACCAAGCAGAGAGTCAACTAGGCTTAATTTGATGAAAAACACAGGCCCTGACAGATGCCTGGAGATACCACCAGTGCTGCAAGCATGGGAATGACACCTGATTCTTTGCTGAAGATAGGCTTCACCCCAGGCTAGCAGCCTTTCCTAGCTTTAAAGAGGGCCTATCAGGAACTGAAGGGTATAAAATCTTCCCTGCGTTTGCCTTCACCACTCTTCCATTCTCAAGCAGCCCCTAAACCTTACATTAAATCATGACAACTTAACAGCTCATTCTTGAATGCAGAGTTCAAGGACTTCCTCTACATTAATAATCTTGCAGAAGTAACACTGGTAATTCTGTGGGAAGCCCCAAAAAGCTGTCCTTGGGGGCAAAATCATTACTTACAGTCCAGAAAAGAGGAAAGCAATGGGCAAAATCTGGAATCTCCTGACACCTCGATTGCGCACTGGGCGGTGCGGCACAAAATGACTCAGTCGGGATTGGTGCTAAAATCTTTGGAACACAAACTGAACTGAATGCCACATTAAAAGAAATGGGAAAAAAAAAAAAAAAGACAACAGTGTGTAAAGGCAAAATTGTGTGGGAACGGGGCTGGGAAGACTGCTGTGGTTTCAAGTGAGAAGAAATTCCATCACCCTGCAAGTCTTTGTGCCTGGGAATGTGTCCATCACAAGCTGCATCTGCTTAGAAAAAAAATAAATAGGTGAAACTGTGTTTGCTCAATGGTAAATGTACAGATGTTGCGTCTGCAGGGGCTGAAATTCACCTGATGCACCACCCACCTCTGGCCCTCCGCACACAGATGAGTTGCACCCAAAAGACATCCAGAAGTGATCTCAGAACAGTGCTTCAAGTAAGTGACATTCTGTAAAAATGTATGCTTTTACTTGTTTAAATACAAAGGATCTGAAAAAAAATTAAGGAGATGTGTGTGGTTGTCTCAGATAATAATATGATAACACCCTGAGCACCTATCAGCTTTACTTTTGTGATTACTGTATCATGAGAATCTCTACGTCCTGCCCGTTATTCAGCACCCTTGTTATTATATTCTTGTTTCTTTGCTATGTGACAATGGGTTTACGTCTTAAAACAGGAGAGAGACTTGCCCATCAGTATCAACAGAGAGGTGAGAGTTAACTTTAGCTAATGTTCTGTCTCTGAATCTCTGAATTTATAATTGAGGAAATCTTATATCATCTACCATCCTTGGAAATATCTACTGCTTTTGGTGCTGATTCTGCCACCCTTAGAGTAAAGGAGATCAGAAGTTAGGTCATTTACATTATTTTAATCCAGACTAACATTTGAAAATTTATGAAAATCTTCTTCCCAGCTGGTAGGAAAGTGGCTCTTCAAGGAAGACAGTATTTCTTGCTCTCCGTCTACAAACATCCATTTCACTTATGTAGGATTTAGCTTGTTAAGAAAAAAAGGGTTGGGTTTTTTTGGGGGGTTTTTTTGGGTTTCTTTTTTTTTGGGGGGGGGGGGTGTCTCTGTAATTCTCCAACCCCTTTTATTTTTTAATACTATGGTTATTGTCATTCTCTTTTGCAGGGATAAAAATCCTTTCTGATCAGCTCTATTAATGATGGAGGAAACCATGCTTTCCAAAGAAAGGGCATTAGCTTCCCTAATTGTTGTTTTCAGACCATACATATGTATGAAAGCAAGAGACTGTGGCTCCTGGAAAACCCAAGTACCAAGAAAGATAGCTGTCCAGGTCTGAAAGAAAATACATTGCTGAAATACCTCTGGCCAAAGCATGAGCACAGACGTAGCCTTTCTTTCTTTACACTGTCTTCCAGACACACATGTGTCCAGAACACTAGAAAATGAAATATTAAAATCTGACACTTGCACAGTTAAGGTTTTACATGTTCACTTACATAGGCATCTGATTAAAAATGCAAATGAGGCTGGCTTTGCTGAGACACTGACCTGAGATCAAGCTTTTGAAGACAGGCTATTTCCACTTTCCTCAAAGAAAGAAAAACAGAGTCGGGAGTTTTTATTCACCTGAATGAAACAAAAAATGTGTAAGAACTATTTATAAATATGTATGAATAAATATTTAATTATATGTATGCTGAATGGTTTAAATGTTGTTCAGCAAATACATAATTTGTTAATTTTGCCTGCTTCCACTGAATAATTTATTCATCAGATCAGCTTTTTTAATATTCACTAGATGATCGGCTGATCAAATCCTGTTAGCTGAATATGTTATTTGATTTTTTTTGCCCTTTTCAAAAATCACTTAGTCTATTGGAAGAACATTGCTGTGATTTATTAGTGGTATATTCCATCCCGTCCATGGTGACATTCTTCAAGAGTAACCTCTGAAGACAGTAGATTTCTTGCTCCTGTCATATAATATTAACCTTTTGTAATCCTGACACATATTAGATGTCTTTGACCAGGGAAATAAAGCCCCATGTCCGACAGCATCCTTTTGTGTCACACGTTCATGACAACACAGGTATGATGTGTTTTATTTTTCATTTGATGACTGAATACTGAATTATTTAGATTAGCTACATCAATCAATCCTATATTCTGGTTCATCCAAGTGTCTTCCCTGCAGTTTGTTCAGTAATACGTCTCTGCAAAGAATTTCTTCTAACCCCTGAAATTGCCATGTAGCTTCAGAGGTACCCTGACATGACAGTGTGGAACAAGATGCAGAAAGGACAGTGTCTAATCCTTTACAAGTCAGCCTTGAAGTCAATCATCTTATAGCCCTTTGTAGCTAGAAAAGGACTTCTTACACTTACCGCTTGAAAAGGGAGATTCTCAGCTTTCGATTGTACTGTCTTCCTTCCCAGGGAGGTCTGCAGAGATCAGGAAGTAAAGCCATGGTATCATTATGTTTGGAAAATTATTTTATGTTTTTATAGTATTCTTTTACATTTTCATAATTTTAAAAGCTTCTGAGGACATACTTTTTCTCGTAAGTTACTGAAGCCTAAATATTTGAATAAGGCTAGCTTTGTAAAAAGGAGGTTGTAAAAAGCAGCATCCGTTCAATTTTAAAAAATTGTTCTCAAGCTAATTCTCTGTGACACTGCTCTATAAGACTTATAGTATATAGAGAATAAACAACAGGGCAGTGACACCCAAAAGCATTGAGACCACCACTCTGAAATGGCCTGTGTAACTTTATGCCAGCCAAGACTACGGCCCACATCTAGTACTCAGATGTGTGTGCCACAATCTGTGTGCTGCAGCCTAATGTATTCCATATTTCACTATGCATGCATATGTAATAGGCTATATAATATTCCATACAAAAATTGCATTAAGAAAATGTTAAAGTTGCCTAATTTGGCATTTAAAAGTCAGGAAATAAAATTAAGGTTGTACATGCAACATTAACTCTGTTCCCTAGTGCATTTGCCTATGATACAGTCTAATTACATGATCAAATATTATTTCTCAGATTATACAGTATAATATCTACATTTTTTTCATATTGCAAAGTGTGAGGTGAATTAGGCAGGACCCAGCTAGATATCTATAAACCTCCATATGAAAAGACTCCAAATAAATGGGGAGTCATCAGTTTGGAGAAGGGATAATTGAAAGGGGTTATAACAAGGGGTTATAAAACCATGAGCGGTGTGGAAAAGGTGAATAAAGAATTATGATTCACTATTCCTTCCACTGTAAAAGCTGGGGGACATTCACTGAAGCAAGTTTAAAACAAGCTTATTTCACATGCCACACGCATGCACTCACCACCTGAGACTGTTGAGGTGGTCCGAAGTATAATGTATCCAAAAGACATCAGAGAAATGTGTAGAGGATAGAGCCATTGCTGACTATTACATGTGAGTTATGGGTACAATGCCCATGCCAAGAAGTCACTAAATTGTTCATGGCTAGGAGTTCGGAGGATCTACCTGGGAAGGGCTCATTTCATTTTTCGTCTATTCTTTCTCCAAACAACCACTACTAACCATGGTTTCAAAAGAGTAGCAGTTACCAGTGTTTCCATACAAAGTAATGATGACGATGATGATGACGATGACGATGACAGTAGTACGCTGTATTTGGGATCCCTGCCACACGGAAAGTAGAGGTGAGTGTGACCCCTTGGTCTTGGCAAGATGTGGTGCATTTACCAGCTGAGAACCCCATTCTCTGAACCACTCCTTACCAGAGATGTTTCTGTGCACATAAATAACCCAGCGATACTAACCTAAAAACTTTGCAGAACTGTCCCTCTAAGACTCCATTCCTGCTCACTGCTCCACACTAAAGCAGGATCTTACCTTAGATCTGTAGACCTGGTTGTTTGAAGCATTGAGTGGAGGACAACTGGATCCTTCTTCACATTCCCTGCAGTTTGAGGCACACATACCTGTGCCTCAGTGACTTCTCTCCCTGACTCAGGTGTCAGAGGCGTTGGTTATGAGATTGTTGCAATTCACTGCTGGCTGGCATGGGGTGCCCTCGGTGGGCCAGCCAGTGATGGTGAGCATCCCTGGGAGCTCTGGACCAAAGGTGCCCAAAGGTGCATAGGAGATGACACACTCTCCAGGTACAGGCTCTGTTCCCACATGGAGTGGGAAACTGAAGCGGGGCTGTTTTCCTGTGACATGGGAGTGTATGTCAGAAAAAAAGCAGGTGGAGATGACAGCCGTATGATAGACCATATTCACAATAAATTCCATTTACCTTGCATATATTATCTGCCTGCTTCACCTGCACTGTGACTGCTAATTCATTTCTACCAAGAATCTTTTTCTTATGCTAATGAGGTTCTTTAAACAATTGTTGCTAAAAACTCACTGAGTTGCTAGAGAAATGGTCCTTTCTTTTCCCAAAATGCAGAACAGTCCTTCCTTCACTCCCTGACAGGCCTGAAATGACAGTGTTGTTCCACTGGCAGTGTTAAGGTCTGTTATTTCACTCTTCATTGGGTCTAGAAGTCAGTATTTTACATAGTTAAAGATCAAGAAATATTAGTTCAGGGAATTAGATTTTGAGGAAGCCTTGACACATAGCAAGGTATTATGTATAATTAACACCAAATAATCTACAATTAGAAGATTATGCATATACAAAGGTTATTTTGGGGAAACTAATGATATTTTAGAAAATATATGAGGGATGATTTTTACTCTCTCTGAAGTCTGAGGTACTTCATGCCTTTGCAGATAGAGCAATATAAAAACAGTGTCAATCTTCATTTTAAAAACCTGAATTCTTAATTTTGTATTCTGTAAAATGTCTGTAACCACCTGTAATGCTGACCTGTCTGTAACATCTCAAGATTACATCTGGGTGAGGTACCAAATAAAAAAGCCGGTCTGTCTTTATCGCGGGAGGGGTTAATTTTCTGTACGTGGGGAAAAACAAGCTTGGTGCTTACATCCGCCATGCTACAGTGGCTCATACAATAGGATTTTCAGGCAGGGAGGGGAAAAGTAAATGTGAGAGGAATTACAATCTTGTGGTAAGGACACAAAGTTAAAGTGCTGACTGTATGCAGCTGTCCCATTGTTTACCTGTATGATAAAAAAGAGGTCATTAGTAATTTGGGGGGTTTCACTCCCTTTTGTTCTGCCATTTAGGTGGGGTATAAAATACAAGCATTGTAGAAACACTTTGCACTGGAGCAAATCACTGCACAACACCCCCAGCACCGGGGAATGTAACTCTGCATTCCATCGTACATCTTTAATGTGGAGATCATAAACAACCCTTTTGTGTCTCTGTTTTATTTTTCATCAATATTTCTTTTCTTTCCCAAATTGGAGACTAACCATTCCAGTAATGGATAGACAAGATGCCGCCAATCTTTTTAGCTCTGCAAGAGACCCAGCCACCAGTAGCTACTGTTCTTGGAGAGCTCAGCAGCCTTGGTCTGCTCACAGTTCAGCCATGGCAACCTGTATGAGTTCTCTGTGGACTCTTCTCATCTTGCACAACAGAATTTCCTTCCAAAATAAGGACCCTGAAGTTGTTCAACACTCAGCTCTGCTGGCTGATATTCCCTCCAGGGCCAGATCTGTGGAGGACAGCTGCCCTGGAGGGTGGACATGGTTGGAAGCAGCTCTGTCTCTCAAGATGTGTCTCCAGTGCCTGTCCCCTACTCTGTCCCATTAAAGTTGTGCCTGACCATGTGCAGGATTTGGCACCTGCCTTGCAGGTGATGACATCACTGGAACACAGCACAAAGACATTTGGGCTAGAATAGTTACTGCAACGGTGATGTCCACGGGTGGAGCAGGTATAAAGGCAGCTTCAGAAGGAACCCCTCAGAGTTGTGTGACTTCCCAGCACACTTTGAAATGTCTACAAACCTGAACCAGCAGTATGATGGGAGAAAGCAGTTTTTTCTAGAGTTGCTGGTGAAAGATAGGGCACAGGCAATATGATCAAACCTTGGCCATGCCCAGACAGATAGAGGAGCACTGGAGCTGTGTGTTGAACCTTCTTGTTGAACTTGCAGCTTTTTGGGATGGAAAATCCACTTTTAGGTCAGCTAGACCTAAGAAAATAAAAAATCTCACATTCAGCATGCACTGGTTTCACACGTGGCTGTCTGTGTTTGAGGCAGCTGGTGTTCTTTGCAGGTGGAATTGTGTTGGACTGGCCATGCACGAGCACCATTTGTATAGTTGATGTGTGGTTAGTTGCTGTGCTATAAATTCAGTCCTAACTTGGTACTAGTTACACTTCCTATTTAGACCAAACCAATCCTCATTCCAGAATGTAAAGCAGTAAGTTGAACCTACACATATTTACATTCCTCTTCTTCCATCTCTTCCTTTCTTCTTACATTTACTCTCCTGTTTGTTTTTCTTTTGTTTTGTGACACTTCATTTACTGGTTCACCCCTCCAAGCAAACAGTCTGGGGTAGCAAAATTTGTCGGGGGAGGCAGCATCAAAGATTTTGGACTCTGACTACCATCTTTTAACAAAGCACACTGGTCCCACCACCAGAGTTTTTTGTGCTTGTATCCTGCTACTGGCAGAATAAGGAATGAACATAGTCCTATGAGGTAGCTGTGCAGTTCACAGTCTGTGCCTGCAAGTTGGTCTGTCCACAAAACCCCAGAAAAAGAAACAATGTTCAAATGCCTGAGACCTCACAGTTGCAGAAGAAAGCAACCAGAGACTGCTTCTTTTGAATATCAGGGAGGAAAAAAAAGATATTTAAAGAGGCAGGAACTTATGGATTCATTTGTTCAGACTGATAGAAGCCATTAAATGTTTGCAAAGCAGTTTTTCTCTGTAACATTACACTTAATGGGAACAAATTAGCTGAAAGATACAATTGCAGGAATGGTAACAGCAGGATTCTGTATGAGCTTTGAGTTTACAGTGTTTTTTCTGCTCCTCCATAAACAAAAGAGCTCTTAATGTATAACTTCTGTGGCATTGTAAGTGAACAAAAGATGACATAATTCTTTGCCCTTAAAATTGACTTAAGTTAGATGATGCACAGACACAGATGAGATATAACCCTGAACTATTGCATCCTTCAGGGCTGGCACAGTTCTTGTAGACTAGGACTTTTTTAATCAACAGGATGGACCTGGTTATAATAAATTAGCATAAGTTACATGGCCCAAATTCTATGTTAAATGGGTCAAATGTTAGTACTGGCCATGAGAAAATTGAAAGAAGCTATGGAGAGAGCATCAATAAGACATTCACAGAAAGAACCGGATTAAGCTGTATCCAGACTTTGATGGCAACAGTAGGGCTGTGGGACAGCTGTCAACACCGATACTCAGTAAAGCATTAAGACTTCACGTGAGAAGACAAACATCTCAAACCCTAATGTTAAAGCTATCCCCATCAGAATGTGCACTGACATCCAGCCACACACTGTAATGCAAATGAAATGGCTCTGATGCTTAGTCCTTGAATGTTGCATTTCTAAAGTTGCTGTATTAAATAGACTCCTGCTATTCCTAACATCAGACCTCAACTGTATTACAACAAAGAAACTGCAGAGGATATATAATTTCAAAACCACTATGTGATCTTGTGTAGTCAGTATATGTTGTGGGCTTATATAGTGCTCAGGTCTTCCAAAAAGTAAGGTTTAGAGGTTTGCCCAGGACCACATAACAAAGCTGGCAGAGCAGAATATGATTTAGGATCAACCACCTACCATATGGCACTTACTTCTCCATCCTATGCTGCTTCTTGATCATGCTAAGTTAGTCACAGCTCTAGCAACAGAAAGAGGAGGAGTTGTTTATTATCCTCAGTGTAGTAATGATACCTCAGGCCACAGTGACAAGTAATTGAAACAACAGGGGTCTTAGAGATACCTAAAAGCAGAGATCTTAAAATATACAGAAACCGGTGTAGACAAATGGAATGTGTAACTAATAAATTGCCGGCTATCTGCGGTATAATATTACAGCCCAAATTCAGTCATTCCAGAGACTTCCACAGTGCCACTTGCTACTCTTCAGAGCGTAAATCTCCATCAAGCTGAGGCTAAACCAACAACAATAATAATAATAATTAGTTATTCACACATATATTTGCCTAAAGGGATTTCCACTTGTAAATCCCGGGCAGGTGAAGAGTAAATTTAACACCAAGGTGTGACAACAATCACATCCAATCAAGGACCTAGTGCTATGCAGTACTGAATATCTATGGCCTAAAGCTGATGAGGAGTTAATCAAGTAAATAGCGATCTTTATAAATATTGTTGACTTATTGTATCGTGTTGTGCTGGCCTGAAAATATGTTATGTCATACTGGCTACAGATTTAGAGAATAAAACCAAAACACAGTGGTTTCTCCACAGTTGTATTTGCCCTAAACAGATGTCATGGAGCCCTTTATTATGAGCTCTCAGGACAGAAGAATACAATCCTCAAAGTAAGTCTTATGCCATCAGACCCACTCATGTGTATTTCTCTGTGTTCTTTATTAAATGAGATTGCATTTGATATTTTTCATTTGCCTTTATGTTCTATTAATAACACTTTACCTACCCATCACTCGGTATTTTCTGCATCATTTTATCCAGTGCTTTCGCTTTTAAGATGGTCCTAGAATTTATAGTACTATTCCATGTACTGTATGCATTTTGGGCGTATATTTTGTGCAGCTGAGATATATCATACTTAACAGAAAGTTTTGCAAAACCATAGTCTCACATTGTAATGAGATACAGAGAGATTAAGGCTATTTTAGTACTTTGGCTACTGGATGGCAGATGAAGGGCAATATGATTAAATGCAAGATAAAACTGTGAGCTGAGTGATAAAATCAGACAAGTACATGAAAGATTCTTCTGTCAGAGGTTTTTCTTATTTGTTATGTAAATATTGCCTGAATGCACTATTACTGAAACTAAAGTTTGTAATTTTGAGGGTAGTAATTCTCCATTAGAGGTACTGTTTCATTTATCGCTATGGAATTGTCTTTGGAAGACTAGGAAACAAGACAAAGTCATATAGCAGTCATGTCCCTTAACCCGTGCTAACCTGACTGCACAGTTTATTTCTAGTAGTGTGCACCGTTTGCCAGGGGTGAGATCTAGCAAGGTACCACAAGCGCTGCCAGCATGGTTCTGCAATGTATAAAATCAGTAGCTGGCTCCAACAGAGTGCTCAAAAAAAAAAAAAAAAAAAAAAAAAAAAAAGAAAATCAGATTGCCAGGCTCTCTAGATCTTCACTGGGGAGAGAGATGTGCATCTGGTGGGTGGTTAATATGCAGAGCAGGGAAACACCAAGAGTTAGCCAGTAGTGTATGCTGAGCAGCAGGATCTACTCAAACATCCTTGTGGATTGTTTCTGCCACCAGTGCACACTAGTTCTAGCAAGGGACGAGGTTTGCAGAGGTTTTCAGAGGTTGCTGGTGCCTCTCGCTGAAACGCTGTGGGGGCTGCCTGCCCGTTAACGTCGCATTGGAGGAAGACGGAGCTCAGCATAAGCTACTTGAGCAAATTGTAGGCTCTGTGTAAGTTGCAAAAATTACTGGCCAAAGATTTCAAACAATGAATACATTTGTTCTCAAGCTATTTATGAACAGAGGAAAAAAAAAACCCCAGTGATGGGTTGAATATGCTTTGTTTGCCTGGCATTAACGGATATCTGAAGAGCTGGGTTGCATGACTCATTCAATCAAGCTGTAGAGATAAGCAAAGGGGGTGAGAAATACTTCCAAAGGATCCCATTCTGCATTCTTCAAACGTCCCAAACTCCCAGTGAATTCAGTACAGAAGAATTAAGATGAGGTTTCCATCCTTGCAGGTCTCCCGTCTCCCTGGTACTTTCTGTACAGCAGAACTGAGATTAAACCATCTCCCAGAGCTCATATGGGACCTGCACAACTGCCCCTTTCTGTATGACATTTGTTACATGCATTTCTAGTCCCTGGGCTGGATCTAAGCAGTCTGTGTGTGACCTGCTGCCTGTCCTCTGCCACACTTTGTCTACAAGGTCCTTCTTGTCACCTGTGGATGGAGACCTGCTGGGCAGCCCCGGGTGTCTTGGTAAAGAGCTATCTGGCTGCTCTTGCTGAAGTTCTGGGGTCCCTCAAGGATATGTGACACCCAGGAGTAAAATGGAATTATCACTATAAAAAATCTGATCTTTTCATGTCTATAATTTGTTCCTGTGTTTGTGTGTTATTGCATTGCATTAAGCTCCCTCTAAAAATAAAAAGCTACAATTCATAATCAGAGAGAGAGAGAGAGAGAATAATGCTGGGAATCCCAGATTACTGAAAAGGAGAGGAAAAAACCAACACAAAATTGCTGCCTGAGATGATTAAAGACACTTCAACATTTTATAGGGAAGAGCCTGCAAAATTGCTACAGAAAATGGTGGGAGACAAGGCAGAAAAGGAGTTGGTTATCAGAGGGAGAAGTTGGGGGTCTTTTCTGAAAAAAGTTGCCATATGAAAATACCCTCTCTGGTCTCCAAAAAAAAGGTGCCAAGAGCAGATATAACCAAGGAACATATAGATGATCAGTGTCCCATGCTTCATTCAATCGGGCAATCAAGATAATTAGAAAGTATGGGAAAGATTGATTAACGGCCAAGACAGACATTGAGTTGACCTTTTCTTTATTACTACAGCAGTACATTTAAATAGTCTCCACTTAGTAGGGTTTAAAATAGAAAAGTGAGCTGTTATAGATATAGTAAATGTGTAACTAAGAATGCATGATCTAACACCCCTATTCTGTAGCTTGCTTCCCACCTTTAATCTCCACACCATCTCATCTGAATATGAATTAGTTTAATTTCTTGAATCCATGCTCCAGCAGCAGTACTAGTTACTATCTTGGAGACACAAATTTATTTAACAGTAGTAAAATAAATATAGTTTTAAATGTTTTTTAAATTGAAAATACGAAGACCTAGGGGTCAGTGTTACTTTGTGAATTAGCATCAGTCGTGTTATTCAGGGGAGTAGGACCAGGGGAATTGAAACAGACTCCTCAGGCTGGGACCCCCAGGCTCAGTGATGAATGAGGGAACTTTTCCAGGGCTTCTTGGTGGTACCTGCTGCTAGGAGAGGCTGGCATGTCTGCAGTTGGGTAACCTGGGCTGCTCCTTCTTCATGTCAGAGATTTTGACTCAGTGACCCACAACTGGGGCCAATGGAGCTGCCACAGCACCAGTGCCAGCAGTGCCAGACTCGTGCTGCTGGGTGGATGGCACGGAGCTGGCTACCTAAGCAGCAGACTTCAGGGCATAGCAGCACTGCCCTGGTCACACAGGGAAGCTGGGACTCAGGTGTGTCCAGGGAATATCCCCCTTTGGAGAAGAGTTTAATTTACCTTTTAAAACAAAATATCCCTTACTCCAGTGAGAAATGCAGCGAGCTGGGCTCCATAAGGTGACCCTAATAGCAAATGTAAATGAGAAGCAGAGGTAGGTACAGACGCTTCTCAGCAGCAGAGAGTGGGAATGAATGATGGTGGATTTTGCCTGGAGGCAACCCAGGGCAGCAGTTTTGTCAGATCTCACACAAAGATAGAGCACTGTGTACTCTGCCATCAACAAGGGCTGGACAGGAAGGAACGCAGGTCTGAGCACACTGCAGAGGGCTCAGTTTCCCACTGAGGTCCGGTGATACCCAGTAAAGAGTCACAGCGTTTTCTCAGCTGCTGAACTGAAGAACAGTGTGTAGTGCTCAAGGCTGTTTGCTGAACAGTGCTCTTCCTCACAGGCAGGTCTGCAGGGAAAAGAGAAGGAAGTTAATTAGTAAAACTGGAAGGCATTTAGAAAAAAAACGTATATATTTGGAAAAAATCCACATCAGCCTCTGTGGTATAATGCAGGTGAAATCAATGGATTTCTACAGAGAGTGTTTTTGCAGAAGTTTACAAAATCTGCAGGAAAATTATGACATTAAGCAATGTTTACAACTACAGATTGATGTTTGAAGCAAAAAATGTTATGTGTTGTTCATTTGCAGCAGTCCATTGCCCCCCCCGGCCCGCAACTAGAGTGTTAGCCTTTTAATTTTGTAGAGTTGAGAGCCATTGACATATTGTATGAAAAGTTTTCTTCTCTGAGGTATCTCTATTAAGCAGAAGTAATCTTGATCACCAGCACTGGATCAGACATTCAGCTCATGTAAATCAGCAGAACTCCTTTGGTGTCAGTAAAACCACCTTGATTTACAGTAGCAGGAGATCTGAGCAGCGCACCACTTTGAAAAATTGAGGTGTACGTTTATGCATTGTTTCAAAGGTAGAGGCTCAATCTGCTCCGCTGGGACATAGCCTTGCTGTGCCAGGCAGCTCTGCCAAGGTTCCTGCAGGCTCAGGAGGACCAGGGCTTGCTTACAGCATGTACTTTGCAGGATCAGCTCCTCACTGAATAGGAGCAAGTCCAGCACTTCCCGAGGAATGCCTCTTTACCCTAGCCCATCAAAAATGCACTTGTAATGGCAATTAATTGGTTCTGGGATACCCTCCAATGCAAATGGCCAGATCCAAAGCCCTCTATTTTGCTGGCTTCAAAGGGCACCAGCTTAGTCTCAAGGGTGTCAGTTCTGAGACTGGTGCTGGTGCTTTATATGCATCTAGGTCACATTTCATCTGTGACCAAACACGTGAGCTGTGATCCTACGCTGATCTGGAAATGGGTGTAGGGCCACATGGAGCCTTTTTAAACCCCACTGCTCCAGTTGTTGCAGCGTGCGTATGAGAGTGGAGTGGGGCTACTCGAGTGCATTGACCTGCTGATGCATTTGCTGGGCTGGACCCAGGCTTCATAGTCCTGTTCCTACAGCACTGGCAGGCAGGTGAGACTCCAGAGCTGGTCTTATTAAGAATGTTGCTCTAATTCAAATAAATATGTTTAAAAAAGACTAATAAGGAAACTTGTACCTCATAATATGAAAATGTAGCTGCTTTTTAAACAAGAGGGCAACAAACAACTGTTTTGGAGAATGCAGAAGGTGCCATTGGGTTAGAGCAGGGTTTGGTTTGGTGTTTGTACTGCATTAAACGCCATAGGACTGGTGGTTCAATGTAGTGAGATGCAGACTACTTCTGTCTAGTGCTGAGCATCTTCCACTCTCATTGACTTCGCTGGAGGAAACTGAGGGAGCTCCATACCTTGGAAGGTGACTGCAAGCTCTGACATTTGAATCATATTAATAAAATAGTTTCCCTTGGTGGGATATGCATTTCCCCTCCCCCTAAGTTTCAAATAATACCACTCCTTAAAGCAGGAACAAACATTTTACTTATGGCTGGAATGCATTTAGTGGTAATTTTCACATAAATCAACTTATATGAAAATGTATTCATAATCCAAGCTTTCTCTATAGTGATAAAATGTTTCTGCTTCTGTGGTAGAAAATAGCTTATTATGCAAACAGCACTGCTAGTGTTACATTATGCATGGGAGTCACCTGGAGAACATCACAAAAGCTTCAACCAAAAGGAAAAAAAAGAGGGGAGAAAATCGGGTGTTCCATTTACTGCACCACTTGCCTATTATAATTAGCTGTAAATGAGCTGATATCTGTACTTTGAAATGTATTTCATATATGCCTTGCTAACACTATACAAATAAGAAAAGCAGAACAGAATGGAAAAATATAAAACTCACCAAGGAATGGCCTTGCAAAATGTCACTCCAATTAAAAAGTGAAAGCCAGCTGCCATTTTAAAACTGGTTAGTTGTATTTACTTTGAGAATACCTTGGTTATATTTATATATTACTTGACTTAATTCAGGATGCTGCAAGTTCCCGCTGGACTGTCATTATTATGAATGACGTTGTTGAGAAGTTAGATTAAATAAGATCTGCTCAGACCGAAAAACATATTGTCTCAGATTTTTTTTTAAATAATAATGAACAAAAGAATTAGCCCCAGCACAATCATCGAAGGCCCGGTATCTCATGTGGCCTTTCTTATCGAGGGATAAGAGGGTGGTTTTAAAGCAAAGTGGGAGGATCACTGCAATAAGGGTAAGTCCTCTGGAGACAGTGAATTCTTGTAGTTGTTCTTGTGGCACATCTTTTGGGAAGTTCTGGAGAGACACCACATATCAGAGCAGCTCTTGCCCGGACGGGGTTTACAGTTGGGGTTGTTCAAGACGAAGTCTCTGTGATTTTGTGGTCTGAGGACTAGTATTTAAGTAATTCTGAGTCTTTCACAAACCACTCAATTTTGGGAATCTATGACTCCCTGCACCAGCCCTATCTTAGCCACTGTCTTTATGCCTACAATATTGTTACATCTCTCAAACCTTCACTGGAGGGATTCTTTTGGCTGCAGTCTTCTTGCAGGGGCCAGATGGTTCCATTGTCTTCTCTATATCAGCTGGTAAACAGTGAGCTCTTGACTTCTCTTGTGTTCTTAGGTGTGTCTATAATCTAACTGAATAACTAGTATTTCCCTGAATCACTTGGTTCTGAAAACATTTGGCTAAGCCGGAGCAATCTCTTTTATGATGTATTCATTTGATCAGCGTTTGCTGCAAAGGCAGGACAAACATAAGCAGGGCTTCACCGCCCTTCACAATCTTTTAGTCTTGCCAGTCAGCCAAGAGATGAAGTTAGCCCAGAGAAAAACAAGATGACACTGAGGTGGGGAAAGGAGATGCTGTGAACCAAAACTGGTGCATGGTGTCGCTGGCCTATGGCTTGCTGTCAGCTGACATGCATTCCTCAGAAAGGGTACAGGGCTTCGCAGTGCCCTGCCGCCTGCAGCAAGGTCTGCTGTTAGCATCTACCAGATCGCCCAGTCTGAGGCAGCCTGAAACCTTGTGCAAAACTCTTCGTCAATCAGCAGTTTGCAACGGTGCTGTTCCCCAGACAGTTCCTGGGGCTTGGACTGGGTCTGGCCAGGATAGACTATAACTACAAGTGCCTGCTTTGTCTAGCCCAGCCCAAATTTGCTGTGTCTTTTCATGTCCCTGGCAGATATGGCTGTAAGTTCACCTGATCTGAGGGAAGCAAAAAAGTTAGACGGTGCATGATATTGTGATCTCCCAAACCCCTGAGCACTGAAGTGGCTGGTCTGAGCTTACCAGTCACTAGGCATTTGCTGGCCCAGGAAAGCACGCTCTGACCTCGGAGGAGGGTGGCTGGTAATGCCTCACTGCGACCAGCTCTGCTGGGCTCCAGGGTGTAGAAGGTCAATTCTGCCTCATGAGGTTTCACAACAGCATCACTGCTGTTTTGCTTAAGCAAGAAGCTCTGTGGGGTTCAAGCTGCAGGGAACCATACCTTTCAGCACAAGCCAGCTCAGACCAGCTGTTATGCAGCAGTGGTATCTGCTGCTGATCAGATAAACTTGGGTACTGAATGAAGCAGGGGTCTTATGCTTTTTGGCTCTGCATGGCTACTGAATGCCACAAGGCAGTAGGAGGAGAAGCAACTACGAAAGCATCCTGAGAAAAAGGCTGGAAGTTGAATGTTACAAGCTGAAACTCTCTGAAAATGTACCAGACAATTGGAGATGGTTTAAATTTCACTTCACCATCCACAAGATATGGATGCTGGCAAACAAGAAGATTATCAGAAGGCAATTTTGTTTCTGGCAACACTTTGCTCTGAAGCAGCTCATGTGCTTAATGGTTTTAATTTAACTCTCTTTTGGAGACATGTGCTGGTTTTGGCTGGGATAGAGTTAATTCTCTTTATAGTAGCTAGTATGGGGCTATGTTTTGGATTTGTGCTGAAAACAGTGTTGATAATGCAGAGATGTTTTAGTTGTTGCTAAGTAGTGCTTATACTAGTCAAGGACTTTTCTAGCCTCCCATGCTCTGCCAGGTGCACAAGAAGCTGGAAGGGGAGGGAACACAGCTAAAATTGTTGATCCAAACTGGCCAAAGGGCTATTCCATACCGTACGACGTCATGCTCAGTATATAAAGCTGGGGGAAGAAGAAGGAGGGGGGACGTTTGGACTGATGGCGTTTAGTCTTCCCAAATAACCGTTACGTGTGACGGAGCCCTGCTTTCCTGGAGATGGCCGAACACCTGCCTGCTAATGGGAAGTAGTGAATGAATTCCTTGTTTTGCTTTGCTTGCGCGCAGCTTTTGCTTTACCTGTTAAACTGTCTTTATCTCAACCCCCGAGTTTTCTCACTTTTACTCTTCCGATTCTCTCCCCCATCCCACTGGGAGGGGATGAGCGAGTGGCTGCGTGGTGTTTAGTTGCCAGCCGGGTTTAAACCACAACCGAGAAGTGATGGAAAACATCACAGAAGAAAAACATGTTGCTAGCATTGCATACATATACTATATATAAAAAGTACATAGTACACATACATATGTATACATATGCAAGCATATGTGTATATATACCTATCTATACCTATATCTAGAAATCCAAGACTGAAAAAAGAGAAACATAGTCTGTGACTAATTGAAGGCCAACAAGCCAATCCTGGGGTCCAAAGTCTTTAGTGAGAGACAAGATCATGACAACAGTCTGGGGCAAAATACTCACAGAAGTGACTGATTGAGAAGTCAGGATTAATCTGTGGCAAAGAAAATAACATTTCTGAAAGGCAGTAACTGAAGCTGCATTTTTTCTTATGGAGGCTATGTGAGGTGACACTGTGGCTGGTAAGAGCAATCCAGAATATTAGATGAAAAGAGAGTGGCAGAAAGTCATGGCCAACAAAAATAGCATGTAGAGATCCACTGAAAACCAACATAAGCAAAGATTAATGCCGGATATTTGGGAAGATATTCAAAATTGAAATGGATTATGTTACTTTGCAAGAGTGCATACGCCAGCAGAGTGTGCACAGCATGGACAAAGAAGATGACAACAGCATCACTAGCTCAAGCAATTCCTTCTTTGAACAATGGACACTGCTGCAGAAGACGAGTGGAATATTAGCTTGAAATCAAATGGAACATTTATGAATTTTAAGTTGGACACAGGTAGACAAGCTGCTCTGGGGCCAGAAACACAGATATTATCGTGGAGATAACAGCCACAGGCAGTAGGAAATGAGTTGGAAATGTTGGGGCTTACAGTGGGAAGCTTATCTCTACCAAGTGAGTGTGTGAACTAAATGTATAAGCAAATAATAAATTAAGAAAAAAGGATTTGCAGATGTTCCAAAGGTGGGGGGATCTATTTTTGACTTAAAAACATGTAATAGAAAAAGTAGTTATTAAAGTGAAAGATTTGATAAGAATTTGGGGGGATCTTCCAGAGGGTAGACAAAGAGGCAAAAAACCCCAGACTAAATCTGAATAAACCTATTTGTCCCCATCTAATGCCTCCAAGACAGGGTTTTCTCTCATCCTAAACCAGAAGGCAAAAGCACAGCTAGTGAACTTGTTGCTATTGAATCACAGAGTAAGTGAAGCATCCCTCCAGAGTGGAGACAATTTCTGGGCGTTACTGGGGAAAAGAGAACCTGTCGTTACTTATTAACAGATTAAATAAGGATGTGAAAGGTAAAGTCTGCTTCTCAGAGAGTGACATCTTTGGAAACATGGACATTGCCGAAGATATTCTGTGTGTGATGCGCCAGTGCTGGCTGGGAAACTTCCTTAGTGAAAAAGTGTTTGCTCACCCCACATCGTGTCTTCTTGAGGAGCAGGTGAGGAGCTCCTGACTGCACTAGATCACTCTGTGCGCCCATAGGACCAAGTTATGTTCCCAGGGAGAGTCCAGCAACACCCCTACCATCCTGCACCCAGTTTTTCCCTTGCCTTGGTTGAGAAATTTGTCTCCACTTTCACAGTCGTTTTGTCCTATTTCTACCTTGTTTCTGATCCTATCTAGGTTACAGTACTGATGAGGTGATTTTTTTTTTTTCCCTTTCCGGCCATTATTTAATGACTTACTTAATGAGAAGATATTTAACGAGAGCATACTTTGAAATTCTGCTACTGTTCAAGCCTTGGGAGACTGTGAGTGCTCCTGGTTCAGTCTAGGGTCTGGGTTACAGACCTCCCCCAACTCCATGGTGCTCTTTGCTTCTTTGTCTCAGGAGAGAGGTCTGTGTGGGTCTCCAAATATTATAGAGAAGAAGTCTTGTCTCAGCAGGTAATTCCTTTTTTCCTTTCATGAGTTCACCCTTGCAGATGGCTGGTGGGCTGAAAACTCACTCTGTCCCTAAACCATCATAAGTGCCCTGCTTGCCTTTACTAATGAAATGACAGACCCATGTGAAAATAGGAGCAAGTCTTAACACATGTGTACATTGCACTAATGAACATACAGTTACAGGTTGCTGAAGATCCTGGTGCTCTCTGAGTCCAGCATAAGGAAAATGAGCCTTTTCTGGTACACAAATGGTGATGACCATCCTACCTGTGTGCTGCCTAATTGCTTCTGCATGGAAATGTGTCATGTCTTCATATTCCACCAACCCCCCAAACTTCGTCTTCACTTTCTCAGAAAGTTTTCTCTCATACCCTGAAAAAAGATAAGACCTTTAACATTCAATGTACTCAGCTGAGCTTAACCAGAAATGAGCAAAAACAGGTTTGAGGCATACCAGAGAGGCAGACACAGTTCAGTGGAATGACCTTTCCTCTTCCCAAAGTTGGGGCATCATCAGTAATTGCTTGTTCCTTGAGAGAGGCAGTAGCTGGGCTGGAAAAGGTAGAGTCGCTGCATCCCTGCACCCTTCAATGAGATGCTACAGGTTGTGTCTACCTCACTGCAGGCCTTCAGGTCTGGCATGAAGACTAGTAGGATCACACTTCTTATGACACAAGCTAATTTTCCTGCTCTTTATTGGCATGCAAATACCAAGACAGAATGTGCTTAAAGACTCGTGTCATTTTTCCATTTTGCTAGGAAAAAGGATGGGTGTGAAAAGGAAGGGTACAGTACTGATGTGACATATGGTGAGGAAAAAAAAATTGCCAGGCAGCAAGAGGTGGCCTCAAGGACTGGAGGCTTCCTATGAGAGCCTCCCAGGGGAGCTAACTGAGATTTTAGTATGGTGGCTGGGAGTCAGAGGGAAGCAGGAATTACCGTTTAGGGGTGGAGGAAGGTGGAAAGAAGCCTGTGGGACTACGAGATAAGGTGTCCTTTCAAGCTGCTAGACAAGAGAGAACAGTGCTGCTTCAGACACAAGGCTGAGCTGATAGGGTAATAGCTTGCTATAGTCAAACTGCAGAGTGGGATTATTATGGCTTTGGATAAGAGCTATTAACTATTGTTAAGGTGATTGATCACTTTTATCATTTTGTTATGGAAGGAGTTTCACAATCAGAGCTAATCATGGGACATTACTGTGCCCCTGTCTGCTTAAATGCTGAAATCCAGAGATAGACGGTGAGATGATTACAAAAATTGCAAGACTGTAATTTCCATATTGAACATGGACTGGGCAAAAATCATAACAACACATGTATTGCTGAGACACCCCGTGTAGGGGAAAACACTTGTGAAGTTTGCTTTCAGCCTCCGGAGAGGGAAACAAACAAGTTTGCTCACTGTTCCGTTTAGCTTTTCCAGCACACAAAGTTTCTACAGTTTTAAGACTGTGTTGCTGTGCATCTCCTATGGTATATGTATGTCTGGGTTCTCTGGTACTGACTTCTGCCACCACTTGCAAGATTTACTGAGGTTTCATCAGGGATGCTTGGACAGAGGTTTTCCTGGAAATGTGTTTAAAGCAAGGAGTAATAAAAGCACACCTCACATGCAGAGGAATGGCGAGGCAGATTTGAACTCAGTGTTGCATGGCCAAAGAGACGTATTCAGGTGTCTCCAGAGCAGTGAGATGCTTTCCAAGAACACAGACTTCCATCTTACTTTCTCACATAGTGTTGGTAACGTCTTTTATGAAACTTTCATGTGAGAAGGAGAAGACTCAAGCTCACAGCCATATTCTATTTGATGGGAAAAGAAAAATACGTATTAATTAAAAATTATGCAGGTTCTGAGAAAACCAGCTGGATCAAGTCACATAAGTAAGTTCTAGGTGAATCCAGCATGGAGACCTGGTCAGAAACAGAAGAACTGCCAGCAGATCAATACCTGGCTCTGAGCCTGGTGTCACTGGCAGAATTTTAGGTTTTTTGGTCATGGGTCGGTCTACACGACACTAGGCCTGCTGGCGACAGACAGGGTACACCTGTCTCAAAGGGGGAAAAGGATCTTTGCACAGGACTTAGCAGGGCTCATTGAAAAAGCTTTAAACTAGATTTGAAGGGGGAAAGGGATAAAACCAGGCTCACTAGATATAAGCCTGGGGATGGCACACCAATGTTTGAGGGACGGTGTGCTACCAAGGTCCTTCGGTCTGCCGTCTCAGTGGAGTTAGGGGATGGAGATCCATGTGGCAGCAAAGACGCAAAAGGTTACTGATGTGTTAGAAACCATGGAAGCGCCTGAGAATGGTCACATAGGAGTTAGGGCTTCTTCCCCCAAAAAGGCAGAGGGATCAATAACCCAACTGCAGTGAATCTACACCAATGCATGCGGCACGGGCAACAGACAGGAGGAGCTGGAAGCCATTGTGCAGCAGGAAAACTATGATATAGTTGCCATCACGGAAACATGGTAGGATGACTCGCACAACTGGAGTGCTGCAGTGGATGGCTATGAACTCTTCAGAAGGGATAGGCAAGGAAGGAGAGGCGGTGGGGTAGCCCTGTGTGTTAGGGAGTGTTTTGATTGTCTAAGAGCTTAGTGATGGTGACAATAGGTTGAGTGTTTATGGGTAAGAATCAGAATATTCCATAAGCAGCTGGGAGAAGGCTTACAATCGCTAGCCCTTGTTCTTGTGGAGGACTTCAGCTTACCAGAGGTCTGCTGGAAATACAATACTGCAGAGAGGAAACAGTCTAGGAGGTTCCTGGATTGTGTGGAAGATAGCTTCCTGACACAGCTGGTGAGGGAGCCAACTAGGGAAGGAGGCCCGCTGGATCTGTTGTTTGCAAACAGAGAAGGTGATGTGATGGCTGGAGGCCGTCTTGGGCATAGCAATGACAAAATGATAGTTTTCAATTCTCGGAGAAGTAAGGAGGTGGGTCAGTGGAACTGCTCCGTTGGACTTCCGGAGGGCAGACTTTGGCCTGTTTAGGAGGCTGGTTGACAGAGTCCCTTGGGAGGCAGTCCTGAAGGGCAGAGGAGTCGAGGAAGGTTGGACATTCTTCAAGAAGGAAATCTGAAAGGCACAGGAGCAGGCCATCCCCATGTGCTGAAAGATGAGCCGGCGGGGAAGAAGACCAGCCTCGCTAAACAGAGAGCTTTGGCTGGAACTCAGGAAAAAAAGGAGAGTTTATGACCTTTGGAAGAAGGGGCAGGCCACTCAGGAAGACTACAAGGAAGTCGTGAGGTTATGCAGGGAGAAAATTAGAAGGGCCAAAGCCCAACTAGAACTTAATCTGGCTACTGCTGTAAAAGGCAATTAAAAATGTTTCTATAAATACATTAGCAACAAAAGGAGGGCTAAGGAGAATCTCCATCCTTTATTGGATGCGGGGGGAAACACAGTGACAAAGGATGAGGAAAAGGCTGAGGTACTTAACGCCTTCTTTGCCTCAGGCTTTAACAGTAAGACCAGCTGTTCTCTGGGTACCCAGCCCCCTGAGCTGGAAGACGGGGCTGGGGAGCAGAATGAAGCCCCCATAATCCAAGGGGAAATGGTTAGCAACCTGCTACACCACTTAGACACGCACAAGTCTATGGGGCCAGATGGGATCCACCCAAGGGTACTGAGGGAGTTGGTGGAAGTGCTCACTGGGCCACTTTCAATCCTTTATCAGCAGTCCTGGCTAACCGGGGAGGTCCCGGTTGACATGAGTTTAGCGAATGTGACGCCCACCTACAAGAAAGTCCAGTAGGAGGATCCGGGGAACTACAGCCCTGTCAGTCTGACCTCGGTGCTGGGGAAGGTTATGGAGCAGATTGTCTTGAGTGCCATCATGAGACACGTACAGGACAACCAGCTGATCAGGCCCAGTCAGCATGGGTTTAGGAAAGGCAGATCCTGCCTGACTAACCTGATCGCCTTCTATGACAAGGTGACCCACTTAGTGGACGAGGGAAAGGCTGTGGATGTTGTCTACCTAGGCTGTAGTAAAGCCTCTGACACTGTTTTCCACAGCATCCTCCTGGAGAAACTGGCTGCTCATCGCTTGGACAGGCATACTCTTCGCTGGATAAAAAAATGGCTGGATGGCCAGGCCCAAAGAGCCGTGGTGAATGGAGTTATCTCCAGTTGGCAGCTGGTCACAAGCGATGTTCACCAGGGCTCAGTATTTATCAATGACCTGGACAAGGGGATCGAATGCACCCTCAGTAAGTTTGCAGACAACACCAAGTTAGGCAGGAGTGTTGATCTGCTTGAGGGTAGGAAGGGTCTGCAGAGGGATCGGGACAGGCTGGATCGATGGGCCAAAGCCACTTGCATCAGATTCAACAAGACCAAGTGCCGGGTCCTGCACTTGGGTCACAAGAACCCCATGTAACGCTACAGGCTTGGGAAGAGTGGCTGGAAGGCTGCCTGGTGGAAAAGGACCTGGGGGTGTTGATTAACAGCTGGCTGAACATGAGCCGGCAGTGTGCCCAGGTGGCCAAGAAGGCCAACAGCATCCTGGTTTGTATCAGAAATAGTGTGGCCAGCAGGAGTAGGGAAGTGATCGTGCCCCTGTACTCAGCACTGGTGAGGCTGCACCTCAAATACTGTGTCGAGTTTTGGGCCCCTCAGTACAAGAAGGACACTGAGGTGCTGGAGTGTGTACAAAGAAGGGCAACGGAGTGAAGGGCCTAGAGCACAAGTCTTATGAGGAGCATCTGAGGGAACTGGGGTTGTTTAGCCTGGAGAAGAGGAGGCTGAGGGGAGGCCTTATTGCTCTCTGCAACTACCTGAAAGGAGGTTGTAGCGAGGTGGGTGTTGGTCTCTTCTCCCAAGTAACAAGCGACAGGACAAGAGGAAATGGCCTCAAGTTGTGCCAGGGGAGGTTTAGACTGGATATTAGGAAAACTTTCTTCACTGAAAGGGTTGTCAAGCATTGGAAGAGGCTGCCCAGGGAAGTGGTTGAGTCACCATCCCTGGAGGTATTTAAAAGAGGTGTAGATGTGTTGCTTAAGGACATGATTTAGTGGTGGACTTGGCAGTGCTAGGTTAATGGTTGGACTTGATGATCTTAAGGGTCTTTTCCAACCTAAACAATTCTATGATTCTATAACTAGTCCATGAGACACACTCTCCAGTAACACATGGCTGATCCTACATTAAGATTTGAGATGCCCAGAACATATCAAATAAATTCACATCTATGCCTTGATGTTCTCACGAGTGATGAATGAGAGCAAGGAGAATATCTGTTAGCCATACAGTCAGCATCAGGAAAGTGGCATGAAGGAAGCAGCTCTTTCTGCACTTTTTCAAGGCTCATTTTCTCTCCTTGGGCACACCATGAAGACCAGCCTACAAAAATAATGAATATCCACCGTAAACAATGTAATGTTCAGCTCCTATTGGAAGGCGTATATTCAGCTTGACCTTGCAGAAAATGTGCTTATAATAGTAAACACAGTAGAAATAAGAGGCAAGAGACTGCATCAGGACTGGACAGAATGGAAAAATGCCAGTGACACTGGCCTGACAAGTCAAACTTGGATTGAATTGTACAAATAATAAACAGTGCAATAAGAATTCTGCAACTAAGTAGCATATTATTGTGCACAATATTAATAACGTGCCAGACCAGCAGTGCATGTGTTCACCAATGCAATCTCTTGAAATGTTTCTCTGCAATGACTGACTATTACAGGCAAAAAGAGGTATCTCCTACTACAGCTAGCCTGTGTCAGAGACCTCATACAAAGAAACCTTTCCCTGTCACTACCTTGCTCGTTTAAAGTCTGTTACCACAGGCAGGTCCTTCCTCACGTCTTCCCTGGTATTTTTCCACTTTTAATTAGGAATATGAACTCTCCTGGCTCTAAAGCTCGATATTGGCAGAATCTGATTTTGTGCATAACAGACCCAGTTCTGTTTTCATAATCTATCAGTTCACCTTCATAATCTATGAATGGGAACATCACTAAGGACATAAGCTTTGTGGGGTCTTCCTGGATCGGTGGGTTTCAGCACAAGTCTATGTACATGAAGTGCCCAAGAGACACTTATGTGGGTGTTCTTTGTACTCCTTTGACATGGATGACCACCAACCATAATTTAACCCATCAGTTCATCAGGTATAACCCATTCATCTGTCACCAACGCAAAAAGAGTCCTGTTCATAAATATTATACCAATTGGTAGAATGATACATACATAAGATGAATTTGGAGATGTTTTATATGACTAAAGATACCTGCCTTGGGAGGATATGATTTTGCAGGGAATGGAGAAGAGTCAGTGTCAGCTGGTGTGCCCAGATTTCAGACTGCTTTCTGAACAGAGGGGAAAACCAAAGTCTTTGAACGTGCATGCTAGCTAGAGTAGATTTGTACTGATAGCTTTTGTTTCCATTCCTTTCTCTCTTGCCTGGTTTAATATGCATGGCTATGTATGGAGAAAATGTCTCTCTGTGCTGGCATAGCGAAGATAACCTTGAAGAGTATAAATGAATGTAAGTATTGATGGAGCAATTTGTGTTTTTATTGATTTCTTGCTGTGTCTCGCTGAATTCCTAGTATGTAGAATAGGCTGTAACTATTTTGTTATGAAGAATGCTACAGAATATATTTTCCCACACCAATTCTTAAGGGACATGGACAATTTATACATGAGAATATGAAAGAAAGCATACAGTATATATTGATTATTATTATTTATTACTATAAGTAGGATTTAGGGCTCTAGCTAGAGATACAAGACTTGAGATCAAAAAAGGGTGGCATGTTTTCTGTATAGGAAGGCAGAGCTGCCAAGATGAAATACCAAGATTTTAAGCCTAAAATACGTAGCTTTTGCCAATGTGGAGAAAGTTGAAGGTGAAAGGGTAACACAGTGATGCGTTCCTGAGAAGAAAGGATCTTGTCATAGAGCAACGATTAATGCTGTCAAAATGCAAATGGGTGCTAGAAAAGGAAAGGCTGGGCTGGCTCTCCTCTGTGCTGGGGGACCAGCTTGTGCTGTTGGTGTTTTTCCAAGCAGATGAAGTGGGGCAAGGTGTCACTGACATGCAGGGCACTGGGCTGAGATGAGGATGTCGACCAGGTCCAGAGGCAGGTACCACCCCAGGCCCTGATCCTGCACATGCTTCTGGACCCAAAATCCTTTGGTTTCTTTGAAACCAGTTATCTTCTGTATGCACATAGGGGTCTGTAAATTAGGGATCTAGTTTGAATTGGTAATACAGTAATTAGCAGCATTAAACTGAAGACCACGGATGTCTGTATGGGTAGTTTGGTTGGATTTTCTTCCGTTCACCTGTGTTTTGCAACCCCTCCTCCTATCGCACACTCCACCTGCTCTGAGCAGAGAAATAAAGCAGAGAAATATGTTGAGCACTAGCTCCTGTGCATCCTTGCTGGGCTTTGAGAGTGGGCACTGCAGACCCCCCAAGTGCTGTTTAAGGCAGCTCTATTCCAAATTTGAACCAAGCCTCCATTCAGCTCAAGGAGCGGAAACTGCACCTTTCTTGTCTGGTTGCTCATGAACAAGGAGACGAGCAGTGTGTCCATCCTGCTGCACAGAAATTAGTGACATCAGAGACACCACCCTGGGAAGAAGGCACCTTCGTTTGGCCCAATGTTTGCTTTCTGAAAGTGTCCAGAAGTGGATGCCTAAGAAAGCATATAAATAACAGTGCACACATAGCACAACACTTCCCTTCAGATACGGAAGGATTTTCTAAGCTAGAGGTTGCCTCTGAACCCATGTTTAATAGGCACCGATGGCACCATCCTCCATGAATTTGTCTAATCTCTTCTGAGCTCATTTAGCCTTTTGGCCTTTGTAACGTCCTCTGATATTAAGCACCACAATTTAATTGTACTGTGTGAGAAAAAGTAGTTCCTTTGATTCCTGTGTAGATCTGGGCCTCTTAATTGTAAATGAGCATACATGGCAATTAATAAGGCTTTTAAAATGGAGAAGGGAAGTCATGAAGCTGATCACATAGATCTGGTGTGTGAGGCTGAACACTGAAATGTGGGAGCGGGCAATGCCAAAGGCCGGAGCAACTAAAGGCTGGGACTGACAAAACAGAATAGTAGTACTGTACCGGACCTTGCTAGATTCGCAGGCTTCCAGGAAATAGAGAGAATAATTACGTGAAAACATCAGAATGTCAGAACAATGATTAATCATGTGATATACATTATCAACGAAGTTGTGGGTCATCATGCAAGTAGCTATGTATGATGAATGCCTGCAAATGAAAACTGTCTCAGCGTATTTCCTTTCCATTCATCTCCTTACCAAGACTTGAACTGCACAGTCTTCAAAATTTGTGTATACCATGGATTTGTATCGTTGTACGGTGGTGGAATATGTTCCTCTTTGTTCTCAGCCCTTTGTTATTGTTTCTCTCCATATACTACATTCTTGAGAGAAATACAGGACCTTATTTTTGAAGAGTGACAATCTAAACTTAGGACAGCTTTTAATTCATGCATTAATAGAGAAACATGCAGATTTAACAACTATGACTTAAAACTGTGCAGTTTCTATGCATAGGCGAGCTGCAAGGCTCCAGATATGTCAAGGCAGCTCACCCCTGAAGGTTGCGGACAAACCCCGTGATCCTTATTCCAACCTGGCGAACAAAGTGCGTCAGCCCATCCTTGCAGGAGGGCAGCGACTCTGCTGGCCTCCCCTGAGCAAGTGCCATGGGGAGTCCTGCTCAGACCTGGCACTTCTCTTGCCAGTTTGCTTGATCTTTAACATCTTTTTGTTGGCTAAGCAACCTGTTATTGTCCAAAGACTGCTAATTTCCTTGACCCCCTTTGTCCTGGCTTTGTGGCATGCAGGGGTGATGTCAGTCTTGCAGAGTGAGGGTTTCCACTTGGTGATGAATGCTGGGGAGGACCCTGGGGCTGGCTACCCTCACTCTGCCTCTGACCATGCCATGGAGCCCACCTCTGTAATTTGAGCACTTCAGAAAGGCAGATTTTTCTTAACAGCACTCCTGTGGAGACAAACTGGAGAGAGAAGAATGGGTCCACAGCTTGTTTGATTTCATAGAAGAGCCTCATTTCTGGTATTCTGTTTTGGGAAAGAGCTTGTGGCTCTCAACCCAAAGGAGAGGCAGGACACCTGCCTCTTATGCCACCAAAGTGGGCTTCCTGAGGGCTGGTCTAAATGTTTCCTTGTCTCCATCCACATTGCCTCAGCTGGAGCAGAGTCTTTGGAGCCCTGCTGCATCTGCCTATGTGTTGCACCTAGCTGGGCTGATGACCTCAGCTGAGCTGGTGTCCAAAGACATCTTCCATAAGGTATCTCTGTGTGGAGTGTAGGAGCCAACCTACCTTGGGGCCAACTCCATCCTGAAGCTCTGAAACCTGGTATCCCATGGTCAAGCCACCTTTTGACAAAATGTTGCCTTAAGTGCATATCTATTGACTTTCAAGGCACCATTTCTTCATTAACCCCGCCACTGAAGGGAGAAGAGAGGCAGTGTTAGGGACCTAGGGACAACAAATTCCCACAGAGCTGACTATAGGGCTTTTGTCTTTAGTGAGAGCTGTACACAGGTTTCTGTTTCTGTGGGAAATTAATTTCTGTGGAAGACACAGAACTTTGAAATTTCCTGTGGAGCAAGACAGCCAAATGTTTTGTTTGGCATGACTTACATTTACAATTTTATTTTTAATTTAACATTTCTGGACTAAATAACTTGAGGATAGAATCAAATTACTCTAGACCAAATATGTTGCAACAGATGTTATAACTTTTTGAAAATGTTTTATTAACTGAAATGAAATGTTATTGAAAATCTTCCTGTGAGACATTTCAGTATCGAGTTATGGAATTTTTCTAATTGAAACATTTCCTGACAGAAGATTTTAAGCACACTCTATATTTATTTTGCATGTGCTTTTTTAGCATTTTTAATGCATTTTTATAATTTCAAAGCAAATAAAAAAAAAGAATAATAAAGGCAAAAGAAACTCTTTCTAGGACTGAGAACATTTAGTAATAATGGACAGTGCAAACCCAGAAAGTTTTTTTAAAATGGCCTGTACACTCATACTGTTTCACACTGAAGAGTAATTGCTTTTGTAAGCTACCAGCCTTATTTTATACAGTGCTCAGAAGTTACAGCGCTTTCATTAATTTTTGCTGACAATATTGTAGAAAAAACCCTCCAGAAGAGTACAGGAGGGGGAAACTTCCTGGGGAAGTTTCACATCTCATGGACCATTTGTACCATTTGCTTTTAACTGTAGCAGAGTCTCCTGTTTTCATACATCTCTCTTTGGAAGGAGGAGAGTGGTTTGGTGACAAAGGAGCTCTCAAAATACATCAACGTTGCCAAGGCAGAAATATAAAGCAGTAATTTAAGGATCTTGAGGGCACTGTGCAGACTATTAAACTAATGGAACAGCTGTTGCTGACAGAGGGGCAAGGTTTTCAGGGCTTTGGGAAACTCTTGTAATTACTTGCTAGGTTTGGTAGTGTTGTTGCAGATGTTCAAATTTCAGACACTAACTGTTCAGCAACTAAATGTAGTGAATAGCTTTTGTGAAAACAACTGAAGATTAGGATGTATTATCCAACAGGATGATGCCAAAAGCCATTTAATGGTCTCTCAAAAAATGATGCCATCTCTTTCCAGACCACCAGCTCATCCATTCAGGGCTATTGGGTGGTACTTCCATCTCAAAGTCTTTCCTGTTGATAAGAATATGCTCCCATTTCTCAAAAGGTGGAGCAGAGATCATTGCTTCTCTTTGGGTGTTTCATGGCCCCTAGAGCATGCAAATCAGTCAGAGGATCTGCTTGCTCTTCAGCAATGGTCTGTGATTTGAGTGATGACGTGAGAAGTAGGAGGTCTGGGACAAGAGCGCCATTCAGCTTGAATCCACAGCTCCAGTCTTGCAAGATTGACCTAACTGTGAGGCTGTCAGGTACAAACTCCTCTGTCTCTGACTGTGGTGTAAAAAACCACTATCAACTGCTCTGAGGGCCTGATTCTGATGCTTTAGGTATTCTCAGGGCCTAGTGGACAGGAGGTCTTTGGGATGTAGGGAGAAAAGCAACTAGTTTCTGGTCGTTGGTTGTTCTTACAGATGAGGTCGATATGTGCTGAACTGGAGGATTCATCAGAGCTTCCCCAAGAGTTGCATTTCACTAGGCTAGCTGGATACTGAGTGGGGTTTCTTTGGATTTTAGCAGACTTTTGGTATTTAAGACCATGTTTGGTCATAATAGCAAATTTGGAGCAGCTTAGGAAAACTAAGACCTCAATGTGTTCTCCTTTTGGTCATCAGCATTTCAAGGCAAGTGTAAAATTGAATAAAGAAATGTGAAGGGTTTGTGGCTTTTGAGTTTTTAATAGCTCCCTTAATCTCTCTCTGAGAGAGACTGGTCAATCTTCTCTGCATCCTGAACACGACCTAGATCCTGTGCTTCTACCTGACAGTGACAACACAGTACCCACTACTGGGACTTGTTTGAAAGGTTTTGTGATTTGGGCACAGACAACGATGACAACAGAAACTGCAGAAAATGTTCACTTATTTCTACATAGACCTGTAAAGAAACTTCCGTTACGAAATACTTATTTTTCGGTACCTCCTGAATGACTGCTGGGTCAGAATCCCGTCAGTCTGGATCTGGTACGAATCCACAGAGTAAACAGCAGTTTGCGATTTCCAGGCTGAGAATGAAGCTCCTGAAGTAAAAGTTCGATCTTCACTGTTAATGCCTAGTGACTCCCCTACTGAATTTACCAGAAAATTCTGGAATCATAGGATTGGACTTTCTTTTTTTTTTTTTTTTTATTTTTTTTTAATGATAACAGAGAACTTATACAAAAATGCATACATCCAAACCAGTCCACAAATGAGTGTAGATAACACAGAAAACTAAGAACTGAAGGGCTGTATTTATATTGATTCTGGTTTTTTGCTAATAATTATATGGTAACAAAATGCTAAACTAATAGTACCAAATACAAAAGCAAGAGAAAAAAAGTCAATACTTATTATATTCAGACTCAGAATGGTCAGATAGATATGACCACTTTTTGACACATTTGCCAATATTTCCTTCCCCCTTCCTGTTAGCAGCTGTCTGGCAAAACTTGATGACTGGACACAAAGGGACAAATCCATCCAGAGTATAACTTCAGAGGAATGACTTAAGGGACACGTTCAGTCCATTATGATGAGCAGGGAATGCAGGCTGATTGGCATCTCTCCAATGTTACAAGATCATATTTAAAGATGGAGAAATTACTTTTAGCACATGCTGTTTCTCCCCCCAAAATGTATGCACAGCAGTGCACACTGTATTTTCAGGAATATGATTGCCTTTAAAAGGTAAGCTGCTTGGATATGTTTTTTATTCTTCTGATTTATTTAAGGATTTACAAGTTGAGGGGAAGTTCCTCTTGGTAGGGGAAGTTTTTTGTTTTGTTTGGGTCTGTTCTAGAAATTAGCCTATCTTATTTATAATGAGAAGGATGGAATCTGTAGGCGTTCAATTAATCTAAAGTAAAATGTGAAAGCTGGTGTCATTACAAAAGATCAGGAAGATCTCTTCAGGCTGCACCTTGCCTTGAGAAATGTTTTAGAAATGCCAGTAGATCTATTGGTGACACTGCTAAGATCAAACCTAGAACAAATCTTCTTACTTGGAATCAAATATGCTTGTTTATATGTGAACTTCCCAAGGTTTCTGAGCTTTAATGCTTATAAAATTGGCTCCCTGGAAGGCCAACAAGCCAGAGCAGGAGCCACCCTGTTGCCCTGTGCTTGCCCAGTGGCGTGTACAGAGGGGTCCAGGTTGTGACCAAGCCACTGAAGCGCTACAGCAATGAAGAGCATTGCCTTGTTCCTTGCTCAAACCTGTGCTGCTTTGCTCTCCTTTTTTTAAACTAGTTTCTCCAAATAACAGCTATGGGCTTGAAGGGACTGACGTACTGAAGCTTGCCAAACATAAGATAGAATTGCTAAGATAGGAAAGGTTGCTACGTGTGAGAGGATATATCTTCAAGTCTTTTAAAAGCAAACTCTGAGTGAACTGAAGCTAGGATGTGAAACCAGATGGTTGCTCTGCTGAGGTGCGGTGGTGTTTTGTGACCCTGTGTTGTGGTTTAACACCAGCCGGCAACTAAGCATCACGCAGGATGCTGCCATGTGTCCTACACTTCAGAGTCACAAAGAAATGGGAAGGTCACAAATGGCCACAGTACCACAGCCTTCCTTTTCATGCACCGTTTTTCTGAAGAGGTATGTGGTAGATAGCGCTACTGGTAATGTAACCAGCTGTCCAAAAGTCATTTGTACCAAAGCAATCTGTGCCGTATTATGTCTCTGAGAACTGAGAATGTCACAGGAAAATGCCTTTGGCAAGCAAAATCCAGGTTTCTTTTAAATCTTACTTGTAAGTTAAAGGGTGCTGGATTATGTCTGGATTATATTAGCGCTCACCTTTGGGGATGATGCTTGAATTCTAAATCTTTGTTTATCAGATGCACACTAGACAGGTTGCTGTCATGTCTTTCTTGTGGTCATGATTCAAACGTGGACATATATTGCAGCAAGAAGGGTTACAAACATTAACTTCTCGCAACGTTACCTGGAGGTCATGCGTTACTATCTGGAAATGGTTCACACTATTCCTAAAGGCTTTAGGGCCTTCCTTGAGTGGCTTTATGACCCTTGGAGCAGCTCTAGCTCGTCCTCCTCCACCCCTGCGTGCCCAGCGGGTGGCTTTTGTCAGGTCTTCCCAGGGCGACGGAGCCGATCCAGTTACAGGGCGTGTAAGCCTTGAGTATTAAACAGGCCGTTCAGGCTCCGGCTGGATGAATGAATGAGCACCGGCCAGGGGCTGCTCATCCAGGGGATGTGGTGGACCGCCCCCAAAGCGGGGTGACGAGCGCGAGTGGATCAGCTTTAGCACGTGACGTTTCCCCCAGCGTCAGCAGGCCGCAGCTGCCGGCGGCGGGGAAGGCGGCCGTGCGGAAGCGGGCGGTGTTGGCCGTACCCCTNATCTTGCATGTGCAAGTTATCTGAACGCAGACCACGCATCAGACTTTCCAGGAAAAAGCAATAGGGTGTATGGAAAAGGATTTTTTCCGTTAAGGAGCGTTGTTTTGATTAGTATACCAAGCTCTTCAAACAGTTGGAGGATTACTACCGCAACGACCGTACACAGGGAAATGTGGCTCATATGTACTTCCATAAGATCTTCATTTCAAGAAGTAACCGGCGCCAAAGAAAGAAGAAAAGGTGGTCAGAGTCTCACATGGGATGCCCGTGGTGGGACTCGGGATGGATTTGACATGCTTCCTCCTGCTCTCCTCTCTCTCCCCTATGCTTTAACTACAACTAGTTAAAAAGACTTTCCTATGCTTTGAGTAGTTGTGAGCATTGCTGAAAATGCAGACGCTGGGTGCCCTCACCTGTCCTTCAAATCAAAGGAGCTGTGGGTGAAATAAAGCCTCAGAGAAGGCTCAGTACTTCATGAAATCTTATGAAAAGTACAATTTTCTGAATTAATACATCAAATGAGGTAACTTAGATTTCAGACAGGGTTTTTTTTTTTTTTCACGGCTCTCGATACCAGATTATTTGGGATGATGGAGATATGGGTAGGGTATGCAATTCCAATACTTTTTCATTGCATCAATACCTTTGGGGCAGATCTCCTTGAAAAGTTATCCTGTCTTTCAGCGAACAGAGTATGGAGTTTGCCTCAAATAAATATGGATGCTCCTAGCCTAATGGTGAATTCAAAGTCTGCCAAAGTAGTAATCTGGCTGTCTGAAAATGAAAGAATATCAAGAACAAGTCAGTGGCTTTAATTTATTCAGACTACAAACAATGCGGTAAACTCCTGTAAATGTTTGGGATGCGTCAATGTCTTCCTGAATCTGCCAGTTATGTTTTTTTCTGGGCACAACTCCTATTAGTTTGCAGACGCTGGCAGGGGAGACAGCGTGCTCCGACGAGCTGCAGGCACAGGCTGCTTCAACAGATTCTGGGGATTTGCTCTCCCTGTTTATTCCAAAAATAAGTGCATCTCCTCCTAATAAATGTTGTATGCAAATATGGCTCAGTCATTTCTACATGAGGTTCTAATTCATTCATTTAAAGATGTTCATTTTGTAGTGTATGCAAATTTGCATATGTAATTCAGCTAAGGCAGGAGCAATCTTTTATTCTCATCACTTCTGACATTTTAATCAATGATTTATGTCTTATTCTTACATTTATTAGCCCTCCCTCAGAATGCTAAGGCAGATTATTATGCATTGATATTTCTATACATATATAGAGCTCATTAAGACTCTTTGACAGAAGGATGGTCAAAGTGCAGGAACAGGGGGCAGGCATTTGAGGGCTTACGCTTTACGTTCTCTACAGGCTGGTTGTGCTCATTTGATAAACAACTTCCTCATGTCACTGTCGTTCCATCTGTACAATAGAGATAGCATTGCCCGAACTCAGAGGTGCGACTAATTGGAGTTTTTAAAGCTTTTTGAGCTCCCTGGCTGGAAGCTGCTATATAAACATTCTTCTGGTCACAAGGAAAATTAATGAGGTACGGTCCTATGTAATGGAGATATCATCTGTTATTTCTAGTTTTTGTCTGCATTTAAAGGTGGCTGCAGAAATGGCATCCTCTTCTTCTAGAGACTGCCCTTGTAGGTATTCACAGTCACATACTCCCTGACTTTTTGACAAAATGCAGCTTTTACTGCTATTTCCTTCTTCTGACTTCGCTGGTTTTCCAGATCTGAGCGACTAAACTGGATTTTATTACCTCCCAGGCACCATCAACAGAATAATTTGTCTAGTCTCAATGCCCGTCAGTCACTCCTCTGTGAATCCTTGGAGGGCAGTTGAGTTACAAGGATGATTGGGAAAGGCCGAATTGTAACATACAGAATTACAGAGGAGTCATTTTAAAGGCCTGATTTAACCTACAAGACCTTTACGTCTGGGATGAATGTGTGAATAGAAAAAAATCAGCTGGGATCACAGATCCCATTTTGAGTCTGGACCAGCTGTCCATATTTAGAAGAGTTATTTGTGATGAGAGGAAACAACAAGGGATTTTTCAAAAGTATACTTTCACCTTAAAGAGTGGAAATATGGCTCTGCAAGTCTCTCAGAGTTAGAGCTTTGCCCACGTGATTTTTGGAAATATGTTTGTATTCTTATATGCAATAAAGGCAGCCCTGCACCCTGCAGGAATCCAGTTTCGGTTTCCAGAAGTGTGCATCCATTGATGGTACCTGTCAAAAGCAAAATCACAAGCATGTTAGTCTTAGAAATGGGAACTATATACTTACACTTTGTGCATGGGTAAATGCCACACCATATTCTCGGAAAACACAGGTATATGTGAGAAACTTATTCTTTATTCAGTACAGCCACTGCATGCAGCTGAAGTTCACGATGTCCCTGTAAAAAGAAAATTTCTGGATGACATGTGAAGTCTCAGTTCAAACTCTTTCCAGTTGAGTAGTTTATGAATTGCCCATGCTGCACACTCCAGTCTGCATCCTATGTTCGAGTAAATACATGGGACTGCAGCTACTGACTAGTTGGCCCAAAGTAAGGATGAGGGCCACAAGAGAGCTAGAATTACAACTAGATCTTTTCATTATAAGAAAGTCCCACCTGACATCTAATTCTACTCAAGTATTGTTATGAGTCCTATGACTGTCAAATATACCCAGATAATTTTGATGCCATGCTGTCAAGCCCAGGATAATGAGGATAAACAGGATAAACAACTTGCATTGTGAGTTTTTTCTAAGAACAACAAGTAACTATAGTGATACTTAGAAAAATAATAATTTTTACATTCAACTAATGCTAACGATCCTGAAGAGAGATGTGTGCATATCCCTCTGTTCTTGGACGTGTAGCTTAAAGTTCCAGTCGTTACTAGTGAGGAAATGTATTAATTCTAGGGAGGTGCTCAGGAGTCAAAGTGGGGAAAAGTGGCACTGTAGGATCTTACCAATCTTGCCTCTTCTAAAATCATGAGTCAGACTCCCCCCTTCTCTCCTAAGCAAACTATTGTAAGGGTAGCCTTGTTCCAGAACTTCAAGGCTAGACAACTACCTTAAAAAAAAAAAAGAAAAAAGTTTTTTCTAAAAATGACATGATTCCAGGGGCTAGAGGTCTAAGAAAGTCACTGTCCATCCTCCTCCTCCTCCCCCTCCTCCTCCTCCTCCTCTTCTCTCTCCTGGAAAAAAAGCTCCAGTATTTCATATTCTGAGGAAACACAGTTTGTTCTCAGCATTGCTAAAACATTTCCTATTCCATGTTATAAGGGCATTCCAAACACATCTTATTTTATTTTATTTTATTTTAGTTTAGTTTAGTTTAGTTTAGTTTATTCATACTAAATGTGAAAAAAGACAACAGGGATTGAAGTTCTTGTTTTTTCTGATTTACATTGTTACTCAGATGAGACCTCAGCACCACACAGGGCTGACAAAATGGAATGAAGAGAAGAGACTCGATTGTAACTGGAATGGTTTATCATTTATTAATCCTTATCCTACACCACCCTACCACCTTCCACTTTCTGAGGAGCAGTAGCACACTGACTCACTGAGGAATTATCCAAAGAATAAGAGACTGTCTAGCATCACCCTCGTCAAAGGAAAGCTGGTAAGCAGCTACTGCCTGTCAGGTAACACACACTGTCTGAGACAAATCCTGAATTTAACCCTCCTTGTCTCAAGGGCTGCCAGGACAAGACACCCAGAGCCCTCCCTGTGTCTTCTGCTGCTTCAGTGGGTCCTCAGGGAGGGTCCCTGTGGCACAGACAGTGTCCCCTCCTGGCAACTTCACCTTCAGCACCACCCACTAGTCCTGGATACTCTCTGGATATGGGCTTCCTCCAGACGTAGGGCTCTGCTACACCTCTGATTTCAGGTCTGGAAGATCTGGGCAGGAGAGCATGGAGCTGACCCAGGCAGTCCTACAGCTGGGACAGCCCCGTCCCTCCTCACCCTTCACTCCTCAGCCAGCAAATACACCACTGCCTCTTTCTGACTAGCAAATGTTCCGCCAGAGGAACCTTCCTCAGCACTTCTCAGGGTTTCCTCAATCCGTAATTAAATAAACAGCATTGCAAACCTGAATTAATAGTAAACATGGCAAATATAAACCTAAAGGAAAAAGATGCTGGAGGGTTGGATACAGTCTGAAGAGAATATACCAAAGGATTTATAGGACTATTAAACACAGAAAACAAAACAAGAGAAACACAACAGTACACAAGGATCACCATTGAATGGGTTTCTTGGGAAGCCCAAATATTCTTTTTACTTGCTCTAGAAATAGCACTTTTTTCATGTGCTATGAAGAGACATTTGCTCTCTCTGCTATGAGGAGACAGTCCCACAGCTGGACCTCCACAGAGGGAAAGGCATAGGCAGTGTAGTGCTGCCACTAGTAGTTAACATTGCTGTTGTCTTCCTTTTATAGTGCCTACCACCATGTGGATACCTTCAAAGAGGTGCTCCAGGACAGAGGCAAGATTGCACCAAGACGAGCAATGTTAGTGCAGCGAGACCAGCGTGGGATCCAGTCCCCCTTGTAGGGTGGTCCCACTCGCCTCCACCATCGCATGGGAGGCTGAGGACCCCATCAGAGGCCCTCTTGGTTTGGGGAGGACCTTCTGAGAAAAAGACCTAATTAGTGCTGGGGAAGCTAGGAGTTTAAGGGATGAATGGGGCCAGACCTGAGCGTGGATAGCGAGGTGGTGTGTGGACCACCGCTGAGGGCTCTGTTCTTACACTGCAGGTTCTTCTCTCAGCTGGGAATTTGGCTACGAATCTAACATCATTCATAGCACTCTCCCTTTGGGATCTGTTCTCGGGTGCTAGAAAGATCCTGCAGAGCAAATGCTGAACTTCCCTTAAATGGGAAAACAGCAAAAGGAAAGAGATTTGGACTATGAAAAGTGCAAAGTGATTTCTCCTTCTGTATCAGACACCAACAAAATAGACACATTTTCAGTTAGGTACCCATGTTTTGAGTTTTTAATTGCATAATATATGGTGTCACTGAAAAGTCATCCAGGAGCAGCAGGTTCTGTTTTGCTGCTCCCTTGGCTGCTCTTACTGAGCAGAGTCGGTCGCCCTGCTCACGAACCTCTTCAGCCATTGGAACATTTCATAAAAAGCTGCGCTTCTGGAAGGTTTGATCTGTTTGCCAGTATCCACACAGGCCCTAGTGACTAATTTTTTGGTAGTAAGTACTATTCATTCATTGAACTTCAGAGTTTTGCTGTGTGGTTTTAAAAGTAATTTGGCTAGAGGTAAGAGCTGCAGACCCCATGGGCTGTAGCCAGCATTTGTTTCACATAAATCACAGCTTGCTTTAGGTTACATTTTCTTTGGAATAGAAAGCTAATTTGTTTAGTTATGTTGGTCTGAGAGCATTGAATTGGACTATATTGTCACTGGTAACAAAAACAAGCTTGCAGACTGCTCAGGACATCAGTAAAGGTAATTGGTCAAGTGGCTTCATACAGCCATAACTCTAAAGGTAGACATCTGATAAGTTAGTCAGAGCTCCACCTTTCAGGAGCTATCAGTTCATACATCACCCTTGACATGAAAAGGGCCTCATTCGTACAGCTTTAGCACCAGAAAGTTTTTTTATTCTTAAAAATAGCATCTATGCACAAGATAGTCTTGGAAATTTTATACCAGCAACTGGTATCTTACTAAATCAGACCTTAAGGATAGTTCTCCTGGGATATTTGAGTTTATTTTGTAATTGTACCACTCATTCACTGAAGTAACACCTTTCAAATCAAACTTTAATATTAAATCTGAGCAAAAGAAGCAATCACGCTTCCAGCTTCTGGTGGTAAGATGAAATAAGTTTAATTATTCAGTAAAATTATTTATTGGTAGCCTCTGTCATCATTATGTCTCAGACTAACAGCACATTTTTTTTTAAATTAAAAGATGCTTTGCTGATTTATTAATTATATGGCCTGTCTTTTTAAAATTTTAATGCTGCACTTCACAGCACTGTAAAATAATTACAAGGAACAAGACAGTGGTCTCATTCATGAATGACAGGAGGATGTTCCCTCTGTTCCTAGAGTAGGCATTACCAAAACCCCGCTGGTGACCACCGCTGGTGGGCTGCCAGTCCTGGAGTCCCAAAGCTTTCCTCCTTTGCTTTAGCTTGGA
The DNA here is from genome assembly GCA_013389945.1 of Fregata magnificens. NCBI lineage: Eukaryota > Metazoa > Chordata > Aves > Suliformes > Fregatidae > Fregata > Fregata magnificens. The sequence goes on along the minus strand of WAAD01041449.1, from coordinate 29,136 downwards.
AGTAACCCTGTCAAAAAGAGCTATTTCTAGTAATACTGGATATGGATCCAGATATCATGTTCATCTCCTTACATTAACTTTGCTGAAGAATTAAAATTTAGGAAGAGTAGAGACATCTCTGCCCCCAGACTTTAGTTCTCTTCACAAGCAAAAAGGGTGCGCCACCATGTTGCAATGCATGTACCTCCTGATCTGGTCCTTTTTTTGCTATTGTCAAGCTTTAGTAGGTCTGGCTGCACTGATTTTGGTGGAATTAATGACCCCAGAGAATCAAAGGTATTAACACGTCCCTGGCTTTGTACAGCATTAAATAGTAAAAACAGCGTACAAGGTTTCAGACACAGGAACTTCAGCCTCCTTACTCTGATGATGAGGGATGATGCACTCTGAGTGCAGTAAGCACTCCTGGCAGCTACTCTGACTCCATAGTGGTTGCAAGGCCATATGCCTGTACCACATCTTTACCAGCAGTGACACTCACACCAGCTGTCAGCCCGGCTTAGGGGAGACCTAACAGTCAGGGGACCTTGTGTCCATGCGGCCCATGGGTGCCCCAGTTGCTCCCTGGTCCCCAGCCTCAGCCATGGCTCGACCGGGAAGGATGCATTTCCAAATGCACCAGCAGCGTGCCCAAGCACACGGCTATAGGCTGCAGACACAAATGCAAGGGAAAACCATGGCATACAGACATACCTCAAGCGCAATCACCCCCTCTGAGGCTTGGTGAGCTTGTACCAGACAGTCAAGTTGCTTATGGTGTTGCTTGTAGTTGCGTCTCCACTCACATCAGGTGGCAGTTTTATCTTTTCCTTGCATGGAATTTCTTTTCCCTGCAAGATTATCTAGTGGTTGTTGGGTTTGGGTTTTTTTGCACATGTATACTTCTAACATTTGAAATGTCCCATCCCGAGGCTTGATTAGCATTTTGCTAATTTTGTAGCTACCACTTGCTATTACTAGAAGATATAAAGAACAACTGTTCCCTATCCACTTTTTCTATGCTATTCACAATTTGACTATATCCTCCCTACGCTGTTTCTGTTCCATGCTAAAGAGCCTTAGTCTGTTCTTACTCCTTGTAACAGAGACACTCTGTTTACTCACTCTTGGCACCATGTTCTTTTCTTTTCCAGTTGTCCTGTTGTCTTTCTGAGCTTTTCATCACCACTTCTAGCATGTAATGTTTTCTAGCTATTTATATGCCTGTACTACATAGTTTATAATCAAACTAATTTGCTTGTATCATGTAGTAGAAATTCTGTCTCCTTATACATATTCTAGTATTCAAAGGATGCTAATTCTGCACTAACTAGTAGTACCCAAATATGCTGGCGATAATCAGAAATGGACGAATCAGCAATCACACCCCATATAGATCTCACTATGCAAGCCTTGATTATATGGACCTTACTACATATGGGTACATGGGAAATCAGACTGTTTCTTCTTGAAAGCCTACTATGTAAAGTTTAATTCCAGCCACTACACAAGAATATGTGCAGATAGGAGACATAAGGCTTTGTTGCTCTCTTCATTCACACTTGGGTACAAGCTACTGAAAAACCGGACAAAATATTATGTGTTTAGCCCTTCCCTTAATGACTTGTCTCACTTTTCTACCTGTTTTCACATTACAACAACTCATTCCAATACATGACCAGAAAAAGAAAACGGAGGCATTATGATATCGGGGAATTGCTCATCTGAGTTTAATAGCTCTATTTTTATAATTATTGATTGAAAATTACTTTCTCAGAGGGCTGTTGAAATACATTTTTGTGATACATTTTGCACCAAAAATGCCAATACTTACCGCTCAATAATCCTGCCTTTAGTTTGCCTAGTCCTTCATCTGCTAAAAAGAGGCTCCTTTGTGTAACACTCTTTTGTGCAGCACAAAAAACCACCTCAGTGTAGCAATCATTTGCAGTAGGGCTGTCTCACAGCATCGCTGAGATGAGGCAGATTAGAAGAAATGCTAACTGTAAGCAAACGACAAATGATCCAAGGGGACGCACAATTACCAACCACTTGATAATCGCGGCATGATAAGATCATTGTGGTTTGATTGCATGTCAAGGCTGTATGATGGTGCTGGTGCTGTGGTGCATCCTGAAAGGCACCCAGAATGATCTGATATGGAGATCTGTGGAAAAATATTTGTTGACTTGATGGATAGTTTCTATCTCTCAGATTATCCAAGCTGTAGTGTTGTGTACAAAATGCAATGGTAATCCTTTGCTTGAGCCCGGCGAGCTGGGAACTGCCATCTCCTCATCATATGGTGTGTCTTGGAAACCAGGTTCTGCCTAGCTTTGGTGCGAGAATGGCAGACTAAGGGTCCCTTCGCCCACCCAAGGCCATGAACCATTCACCATTGCCTTCCTCTGTATCAGCAGCCTCCAACCTGGGGAATAAACATTCCAGCTGAAATATTAAGTGGGACTACAGATCTGACAGAGAGAGGGACTGTCCTGTAGATGCAGATGCTGGTGCTACTGGAGGAGAACAAAAAGCAGGGAACCAGGAGGAAGCGCCATTCCCAGGGTCAGACTGCAGCCAGGCTGGCAAGGAAGAAGCAGCTTCTGGCAGGGATGGGGATTTGCACTGCCTCCTAGGTAGGGAGCTGAGGGAACACTGCCGTCCAACTGCTAGCGTGCAAATATAGGTCCATCAAGATGTTGTTTCCTGGGATTGCTGTTTTTCCTTTATGCTTCACAGAATATTTGTAGGTGTCTTTCCCATTACTTTTATGTGCACCAGGAAGTGCTGAAGCCTGTCATGGTTTCCGAGCTGAATCCTATGGAGCCGCAAAACTGTTGAGTCTTGAAAGGCATGTTGCTGTTTAAGATCATCAGGCGTATTTTAATTGGGCAGTCAGCAGAAATTTCAGTACATAGCTGTGATTATTTTTTTGTATGTGCCCTGAAAAGTTTTGCTCCCAAAGGATGTTGATTAAAAATTTTAATAGGGGTTTCAACAGCCAAACTACATGAAAATGCTCAGCCTTTAAGTACTGTCCCCAGCATTAATAAAATTAGCAGGGATACACTCTGCATTTGTGTAACGATTATCCCCCAGTTTCTGTTTTGTTCCTCTAGATCATCTTGCTTGCTTCAAGTATCCTGTCTCCATGATTTATTGCTAGATCTGCTTTGTCACCATCTGCTCTGCTGTTGCTCAAGAAAGAACAAATCCCAGAAAACATTACTGTCCAGACTAAGCGCCATATAAGCATCCTTTGCACATTCAGCCAAACATTGACTAATGGCGAGCTAAGCTATAATCACAAATTCCCTCCTTTCCTGTTCACTACAGTTCAAATTCATATCAAAAACTTGGTGGAATTCAGCTATCCTCCTTGGGGATATAGGTTACCATCTGTCTGGTTTCCAGTGGTACATTTAAAAAACATTTGTCCCATTTTCATAAAACATCCTGCCGCACAGCAACCACTTTAATATCTAATTACACAGCGTTATGTATCACATATGTCACAACCAGAATAATTTGACCTGAGTTTCTCTTATCTAGTCTAGTCTGTTTTGCTATTTTAAATTAAGTTAACCAAACACCTACAAATCCAAAAGTATGCCTCTAGCTAATGTAATTAAAAAAAATAAAATAAGTAAATATTGAACTGCCCGAGGAATATTTTGGATTTAATTTGATAATTTATATAAGATTTTCATTTCAAATGCAAGCTAGATTTTAAACTAAAGGTTAATGTACTTACCATCACATAAAAAAAAAAAATCCAAGCTAGTAAAAGCAGGCAAGAGAATAGCAAAAGATACCTGTTTTTACGCTGTCCGCATAAACACATACAAATGCCAAAACCATAAGAAAATTAATTAGTCTTCCCGACTCCTCAAATCTTCCCGGCTGTCCCCAGAGGCCTGTTCACAGGACAGGCAGTCATTCTGTGGTCAGTCAGGGGAGAGCATCTTCCCAACTACATCTACTCGGGTTGCTTGACGAGGAGGCTACTCAAGCCTGCAGGAAGCTTCCTGTTGACTCCACCAAGCCGTGGTGCTGTCAGTGTCCCTCCTCCCTGGCCAACCTCCATGTCACCACTAACTGCACCTCTGAGCACCTTTACACTGCAGTTAATGATGATCAGGGCACTGATGCTCTGGGAGCACTCTGATTTCAAGTACACATTAAACTGCTTAATACCGAAATCCTGTGGGGTGGTGGCATTCACCATCCTAGACCAGTAGCTCACCTTGCACTACTTTGTCCAGCTATGCTGTGTTTCTGCCCTGCTCATGCAGGGATGATGCTCCAGCAGTGGAGGGGTAATGCCTAGAGCCACATCGCATTCTCACCCTGCCTCCCCTTCCCCGGGCCAGGATCTTTCTTCTTCCCCCAGCAAAGTGTTGAAGCAGAGCAGAGTTGCCATGAACATGGGCTTAAGGGGTTAATGGTCTGTAGGTCCCTGGGCGCTTGTTGAGGGTGGGGAATAGGGAAATGAGTCCCCCTTGTCTTGGAGACTCCCAGTTCCTTTGGGAGAGCTCCCAACCCACGAGTGGGATGAGAGAGTCTCAGGAGTTGGGGCTCAATGAGAAGAGAAAGAGAGCTTGACGTAGGAAAACAAAAAAATCCTTTCCTCTTCTACCCAGAAACTCAAGTAGACCCCTTGGCCAAAAATGTTGCTGTCCAGCACTAAGTTGTGTCATGATACTTTTTTCTGCTATCAGGTCCTGGAAGATTCAAATAGTATCTCCCATTGCTACCCCAAGGAGAACAGTTGCGGCAGACTGCTCTTGAGAGGACAAACAGATGATGGATAGTAGCAATTACTTTTTTTGAGCACAATTTTTTTTCCGTCTGTATCTAGCCAGAAAGCAGCTATCTTGTTCACAGCTATTTGTCTAAGAGAAGCTATAAATTTAACTAAAGTTCACGGGGAACATACACTTTTGAGGGTGGTAGGATACTTCCCTGTAATCACATTGGTTCTGTCTGCGCTGAATCTGAGACAAATCAGAAGTCTCCCTCAATTTCTCTGAATCTTCCAGATAGGTAAGAGATAGTTAGTCCAAAGAACAATGTTAATGGTGGAGTCTGTAGTGTAGGATTCTTCCCCAAAACTCAGAACCACCTTAGAACATGCACCATCAAGAAGCTTGTCCTGAAAGCAGTCAAGCTTGATCATCCAGCCTGTCTCCACTGAATTGCCTCTGTGTTCTTCCACGTGAGGGAGACTCTGGCTGTTTTGCAAAGAAAAGGTCCGTTCTGAGGAAGCTGTATTGTTGGAGTGGGGGACAGATGGGGTGGCTGAATATATAGGGGTACCTTGAGAGACTAACTAACTGCCATTCCTAGAGTATGAATGACCTTTACATAAGGTGTATGACTGGGCAAAGGAGGCTTGGATCCCCCGGTCATGGTCACAGTTTGGTTGCACATTAGCAAGCATCAGTTGTTCGGTAGCAATGTCCTGAACGCACTGCGGACCCTTGGCCGGGCTCCCTGAGTCTCAGAGGGAGGCGCAGAAGTGTCAGCAGCGCAGGGCTGGAGGCGCACATGTGGTTGGAGCCTATCTTTTGCGAACGATGATTATTTTCATTATGTTATTGGTGTTAAACTGAACTCACAGTAGTAAATGCCAGATTTTATCAGTCAGACAATGATGCCATTTAAGAAATGGACATTGAATGCTCAGGAAGAGTTGCAGCAAAAAAAGGGAAGTTTGTAAATCACTTAGATTTTAGAGAACTTGTTCTATTCTATAGACATCCCAGTAGGACAGAAAAAGCTCTTTGTAGGAAAAACTGCACAGACACCATATAATGTTTCATTATACTGCTAAGCTAGTCAATGAGATTTAGAAAATATTCAGACATCGATACCAAAGCCTATTTGCTAACTACCCCCAATGGTAATACTGTAGTATTGGGCACAGCTAGCCAGGAGAAAAATAATCTGATACCCATTAAAATTTATCTGCTGTTTCAGGACAGATTATCTCACCAAGATCAGTATGACTCTGAAGTTATCTCAGAGGAGACCTCCTGAGCTCTATGATGTTCAAACTAACATCTGAATGTGTAAAACAGAGTGCAAGTAAGTATCATAACTTAAGAGACATTTCATTATAAGTCTATCAGTGGACATCGTACCTCTTCGACTAGCTTATAAACAAAAAAATAAACACAGAAGGAAAGCAATCTTTACATTTACCTTGGTGTAACTTTGCACTTTTTGCTGAGTGACAGAATTTATAACTTTATGCCCAGAACTTCATTTACACATCCACTTTTGAACACATTCGCTCATATAACAACTGTGATTGCCAGAGCAATCATGCTGGCAGCCAAGGTACAAAATAATCCTCCGTTTATGATTTGTCTATGCACAGAGGTCTGAGCACTCCAATAAAGGCAGGATTTAACAGTTCATCCCACTTCTCATCAGGGAATTACTCAGGACAAGAGGTGGTAAGGCAGGCTTCCCATTTAATAAGCAGATAATAGTCATATGAGTTTTGCACACATGAAGAGGCAGTATCTGATGTCCCTGACCTGTACAGCGGGGCAGAAGTCAACGGTTTGTATAAACTTATTAGAGATGAGAGTGGAACAAAACAAATACATTATCTGTATGATTAAGTTGCCTCATGAGTGAGAGTGGTCACAAGAGGCCATCAGAATAAAGAAGTCTCGGCTCTAGCACTTTAAGGACTCTAGCACAGCTGCTACTCTGGGCACCTACACATTTTCCACAGGGATTCCTGTGTCACCAGTTCACTGCTGCCCATGTGCCATTAACTCACCAGTGGGATGTGCAAGTTTGATCACACAGATGCTGCTGTTTTATTTAACTGAATTAGGGTGCAAATAAGTCTCAGAATATCTACAAATCCTTTCTGTGTCTGTGCTGAGTATCACACGGCTGTGCAAGGAGCCGAGCAGATGTGTTCATTCCTTGCACTTCCACTGGTTTTAAGTGCAGTGCTTTTTTGGGCCAGCTGATAACTAGATTACCTGTTACGCTATTTCTTTAGAGAGAGATATGAAGAAATCTTCACAAAAAACCTGAATGTATCTAATCTTTCATCCCAAAGTGATGGGAATACTCTACAGTATTCTTTGCATGAACCTGAAGTATGCACTAAGACAAGATGTTAATTCCATTTTACGACTGCTGGCAAGTGCAATACAGAGAATACATGTATATCCATCCCAGAACATAAATTAATAAATTTCATGAGTGTTTTAAGAATCTCAGATGACTGAAACCAAAAAATAAGAAGTGATTTTTATGATTTTCAAGACTGATAATTGGTTTAGTGTCTCAGTCTCAATGCAACTTCTCCAACTAAATAAAAAGCCCTGGCTGGTACAACGAGCTTGAGAATATGAAAAGAGTCTTCAATTTCAAACATGGCTTCTGTTAACCAGAAGTTACCCAAACTCTGTTTTAGGAAACAATTGATAAAATCTGCTTGGTTAGTTAGTAAGAAGGTATTAGAGTGAGCCTGCAAAACACGAATGCATCTTTGATGACACGCTGATATGACAAAATGAGCTGTATTAGTAAAAATGAACCTGAGCATTTCTATTTTTACTGTGCTAAAGGCTGTGATTTCCCAAAGCACATTTGTAATACCTAAAGAATATTTGATGGAGGGCGTGGAAACAAGCCATTATGAAATCTGTGAATAGTCTAGCATCTGCAGCTGAGAATGCCTGATGACTGGGTAATGATGGGATAACTACCAGTGTTTCACGTAAAGATCCTGTGTGAACTCTTAGGGGCAAAGATCTTGCAATTTGCTAGCAGAGAGTTTTGCAGAATACTTTCCTCATACCTAAATTGAACTTTTAAGTGCTTGTGTAATAGAGTAATAATGATTAACCATACAGCATGTGAGCTGCAGAACAGAAGTTTAGGCCAAGAAAAAGATGAATAGGTGACCACAGAGAAATACAATAAATCATAATTTGAAAATTGTACTAAAGAGTGAAGCAGCTTCTCAGCAAATAAAAAGCTTCTCACAGAAATGTAAGATTAACTCTTAACTAGGTTAACCTACATGGTGTTCAGCTGTTTCACTCCTTGGTACTCCAAAGAGTAGGATTTGTAGTAGGTCTATTAATCAAAGTGATGGAAGAATAAAATCTTCACACTCAGCCAGGAAGGCATCAAGGCAATATCAAAATCATAACATTTTAAGTTAAAGCCGTCTATCTGGGCTTTGGAAATGTTTAGACTACACAATGAAAAGTTAGAAACCAAATGTTTGAACTAAGCTGATAACAAGTGATCATTAATTAAGACTGAAGTCAACAATCTGGCACTGAGGGAATTCTAGGACACTGAGCCAAAAGTCTAAACTAAGACGTCCAAAGTAAGTTCATAATAATTCATCATCAATTTCAGATGAGATAAGCTCATTGGAGGAAGCCAAACGCGGATAATACAGGGTACTACAGCCAGTCTGTATGATAAATATTAACTTCTCTTCTGAGAGGGAGAATAATGGGGACTCAGAATTCATCTAATTTAGGACTGGTTTTTATAATTGGATAAACCGTTATTTAGGGCTGAGGCTAACTATTATTGATGTTGTCAAAGATTTATGTTGAGATGGCAGCTAGCTGCCAAACCCAGCTGCTGAACCCAGTTGTGCTAGGCCGTGTCCCAGCAAATATTGGTGCCAGCCCTTGCTCCACCTACCTCCTAGTATAAAACCCAACAGTTTATTAGTACAGGAGATGAACAAACAGCCTCGGCAATAGACTAATAACCACAGTGGGATGCACTCAGTTCATAACCATCCAGTAGCAAAGATGTCGGCAGCCAGGTTATGAGCAGAGTATGCTCTGCTGCGTGCTGGGAATTTTCAAGGGACAACCCATGGGCTGCTGGTGGTCTGCAAGGCACACAGAAGTGGATGGTAAAAGCAGAAACTGCATGTATCACTAGTTCTTCGTCTGTGTCTACTTTTGCCCTGTGCAATGGTTCCCAGTTTCTTTTAATGATCTAGTGTCCCTCAAAAGCTTGTTGAAGAGGATAGTTGTGCGTAGGTTAGAAGACAGAGGTGGGGAGTTGAAGGACGAACTCTGCAGTGATGGATTTTCTCATGATTTTTTTCACTTGCAAGAGGTAACTCTGGAGAGAAGGTAAAAGGTTGCCCATGTGCTATGTATGTAAGTTATGTGCATGATATGCTGGGCGCCCTCCTGCTTCTCTTCCCCAGGACCGTGTGATGTGTCCTTACGGAGCTGCTGACTGTGCCTGAAGTGGATGCTTGCAGCTTGTCGTGGCTTAACCCCAGCCGGCAACTAAGCACCACCCAGCCGCTCGCTCACTCCCCCCGATGGGATGGGGGAGAGAATCGGAAGGGTAAAAGTGAGAAAACTCGGGGGTTGAGATAAAGACAGTTTAATAGGTAAAGCAAAAGCCAAGCACGCAAGCAAAGCAAAACAAGGAATTCATTCACTACTTCCCATCGGCAGGCAGGTGTTCAGCCATCTCCAGGAAAGCAGGGCTCCGTCACGCGTTACTTGGGAAGAAAAAACACCATCACTCTGAACATCCTCTCCTTCTTCCCCCAGCTTTATATGCTGAGCATGATGTCCTATGGTCTGGAACATCCCTTTGGTCAGTTGGGGTCAGCTGTCCCAGCTGCGTCCCCTCCCAGCTTCTTGTGCACCCCCAGCCTGCTCGCTGGTGGGGTGGTGTGAGAAGCAGAAAAGGCCTTGACTCTGTGTAAGCACTGCTCAGCGGTAAGCAAAACATCCCTGTATTACCAACACTGTTTCCAGCACAAATCCAAAACATAGTCCCATACCATGAAGAAAATTAACTCTATCCCAGCCAAAACCAGCACACAGCCTTGTTGTATGCACGATTTGGAATTGGGAGCTGTCCGAGACTGCCCTGCGGCAGTCAGTGTACACCATCCCAGCTTGGCTCCTGGAAAACGCCAGCAGTGGGCAGTAGCAGATGCTGGCAGGGAGGCGAGGTGAGGCAAGAGGCACCTGCAGAGAGCCAGAGACAGGGCAGGAGCGGGCAGGGAGAGAGCACTGGTGTCTGAAACCACCACTTCCACCAGCAGCTGGGACCCGACGCAGTGCTCTCGCAACACACCACGCAAGTTGGGCTGCTGTGATACCTGTGGGAGCTCTCCCACCAGAAATAGGATGTACGCTCCTCTTGCCCTCTGGCATGGTTTCACCTGGCCATTCTCAAATATGTCCTTAATACACTCAACATTGTTCAGAGAAATAATTACTCTCCAAACTCTGTGTTCATTCTCACTCCTCACACAACAGTCATGCACATTCTGTATCATAATGGCCCTTCTGCAATGCATGCTCTGCACCAACAGAAACTGCTGCCAGAAAAGGAGAATCTGTGACATTTTTTGGTTATGAATACCGCCTCTCATGTCTCCCAGTGATAAACAGCTCCTGCAATACTCTCGGTCTGCACCGTAGATGGCGGTGTGCAGTTACTTTTCTTGGCATATTTACCTATTAGCTGGTTCCTTGACATTTGCTAGAAAATACTTCACTCAGTAAACAGCAAAAATTATAACATCTGAGACTATATTTAAACACTATTAATTTCATATCTGAAATAGGAGTATTTGTTAAGTGTTTGCTGTAAACTTTAGTGTATCATAAATGTAGTTGTTTTTATAAGTCAGATCCCAGAAGAGATCTAAGCAAAGAGACTGAAATGTAGATAAGCAAAAGAAAATTTCCTCGGGCTGTTGTATATAAGAATAATAAGTAATACTTAGAAGTAAAGTTATTAATTCCCCAAACGCATGACTACATTCAGTCTATGTGAATACGTCAAATTCAAAACCTAAATATTTTAAGTCAACATTGCTGCTCTCCAAAATAACTAACATGTTCACCAAGACACTTTATGAATCTACTTATAGTTCTTTAAAGATTTAGTCCTTTTTAGGTTTCCAGCACCGCAGAACGTAGCCTGTACTGGTTCCACATTCAAAGACATCTTCCTACTCAATTTTTTCCTTGAGTAACAGACTTCATAATTGCATTGTAGCTACACGGTGGTAATGCTCTGAACTGCTAAGGGTGAAACAGGCTTGTGTTTTATTTGGTTTCTTGAAGGAGAGGGACTACTACAAGATAGGGGACTGCTATCCCCCCCCAAGTCCTCTCAGTCCTGCGCTTATGAGCATTGCCATGAAAGCTTTGGGGGCTGAAGCTGGTTTGCAGGAGGTCCACTGGGGAGATTAGTGGACAGCAGCAGCCCAGAATTTGCCTGGGGCTGGGGGTCAGACCCTACAGTCTGTTGGTGTCACTGAAGTATAGTTGGTGCCACTGAAGTACAGTTGGTGCCAGCCAGGAGGGTTTGAGCTGACTTTTGTTCCTTAAAGGTTCACTTCAGGACAGTCATCTGATGACTAGCAACTAAACATATGGGAAGAGATACAGTTTTTTTTCCTTCTCCCAAGGGTTTTATCTCCCAAGCAGGAAAATTGGTGTGGAAACCAAAATGGAAAAGGACAGAGTGTGCATGGGGCTGTCTGGCTTGAGCAGAAGTGAGCTCCCAAAGCTGACACAGGAGCCCCTAACAAGCCCCTAGATCCAATGCCGCTGTGCCAGGCTTTTGCTCTCCACTCCAGCAGAGCCATAAGTGGAGAGGGTATTAGGCGAGGGGGCTATAAATCACACTAGTGGCTGCCTGCTAAAAGTTCTCCAGTGAAAAGCTTCCCTCGGATGATTAACCACTGCAAACCAACCCAATCCCTCTTGAGCTGAGGCACTGAATGACAGCAGCTTGTTTTAGCGGCACCGAGTTACTGCTGAACGCATGGTTAGTGCACTTGCACACAAAGATGGAAGTGCAAGTGGTCCAGGACCCTCGAGGAGCAGATACAATGTTTGAAAGTCACCACTCACTAAACAGCAGTGACAGAAGAGTTGCTCACAAACGTGCCTGGGGACACTGCAACGCAGTCCACCTCGCAGGCACCCACCAGCTGGGGAAAGGCCGCAGTTCACATGAAGGAAGGTGCTGTGGAGGGCAAACACTGGAGTATGTCATGTCATCTCTCCAACTAAAGCAAGGGAGATGCACCAACTAAGAGAAGAGGTTGCTCCAGGGAGAACTGTGGTGGGACACAAATGCAGATCATGCCTGGCACTATTGAACCGCGTTTGTGATGATGGCAAGAGCCAGTTTATAACTTACTAACTTGTTTGAGGATGACAGATCTCATGAGACAGCCAAACAGAGCAGCCAAGTTTGGAAGAACTGTGAGAAGACCTGAGTGAATCAGGTGAGCGGGCAACACAAAGGCAAATTAAATGCAGTGCCTGCAAATACAGGATAATACCGCTTAGAGAGGCACATTCAGACTTCAGTTTAGACACTTTACAGGACTTTCAGTTCACTGTATTATTTCAGAAAAAGGACAGCTCAGTGAAGACGTCTGCTCAATGTTCAGCTGCTGTCAAAAAAATTACCAGCAAAATATTTTGGAAAGAGTATTAGTGTGCCTGCTCTAGGACTTGAGTTAAAGCCAGTCCCCAATTATTACTGATCCAAAGTTTAAAACTATTATATATTGGGCTCACTAGATAAGACCTATTTCCTGCACATAAATCTTGTTTGGGTAAATTTCAGGACCGTGCACTTCAGACAAGTATCCCCAAATATTTCCTCTGCATGCACCCTGATCAGCCATATAGCATGTGCCTAACAGCTTGCTCACTGCATAAGGAAGGTGAAGGTGCTGCTGCTGCAGGGCTTCTTACCTTCCCTGAGACAGTTATTGGTGGCCAGAGAGATGAGTTTGGGTTAGGTGAATGGCAGGACCCATCTGGTTTGGGATCTGGAAATGTAGCATATCAGGAGCAACAAGCAGTTGGGCACAACTTGTCACTCTGCAGGTACTGAAAAAGGCACCAGGTCGACCCAGTCCCCGACTTGCCCTAGACTGGGGGGAGCTGAGGTAAAGCTCTTCCTTCAATCCTACCTATTTGCAGCCAGAACAAAGAACATGGGTCTCAGTCTTCAAGCTCACCTAATCTTTCCTTCACTGATTGGATTATCGTCAATATAATGTCAATTTATGTCATCAAATGTTAATTTCTTTAGACCTGCAATGTTTTACGTACTTCGGGAAATCTGCTGTACGTAGGAAGCATTAAGAGGCTGTGCCAAAGACAGGACAAATACAATGAATGAACAAAATGTAACTATTTTTTATGAACATGCAATGATATAATGCGAACCTGAATGGATGGTCCTCAGTTGGGTGAAATGTAGCCTGAGGAAGCGTGTGTGGAGGACCTGAGGCAGAGGAACTGAGAGAATGCTCCCACCTTTGAAGATGCAGGATTTGGCCCTGGTTTTTAGCATTGGACAACACCTATTTAATGCTCAGAATAAACTGGTAACAGCAATAGTATAAGCATTTTTTAAATTCCTGTTTGTACTGTTAAAATATTTTAAAAAGTGATCTAATCTGTTGCTGACTAAAGTGTCAGGGAACAGTTTAGTTTGCCAAGTTTAGTGCTACAAAGGAATGATTCTTTTAGATCCAGAGGATCCATTGTTAATGAGTTATTTGTGTAGAACTTTGATGTGTTAAAAAGCATCGACTAGTGTTAGATATTAATATATCCTACAGAACTAGTTCACCCATAGTTCTGTAAAGGATGCATCTTACTTAAGGCTTAAGGCACTCTATAACCAACCCATCTGGAGATTTCTTTACACATTGATTGTCAGTTATTCTCAGGCTTTGGTTTCATAATAATAATAAAAAAGAAACTGCATACTTTTAAACTTAGGCACATGTTTATTAGGCACTCTGTTAATGAAGGATTGAAACAGCACCCTCATATTCAGCACTATTTATTTTGGAAAAAAAAAAAATTGCATTGGTATGTATTAACTTCTCCTTTTTGAATGTTCAGATGTCCTTTTTCTTGGTGTGAGTGAAAAAAACCGAGTTGTCTTCATTCCCTGGTAAGCCCATTTTCTTTCTAGACTCAAATGTCTTGTTCTCTCACATCCTTTCACTTTTTTTTGGTCATTAATTCTGTTGCAAGGAAAAAGAAGTGCACACTCCGCTATAAAGCAAAGCAGGTCTGACTGATGCTATCTCTCTCTCCCCTGACCTTTCTGTAGCACTATTCATTAATACGACTATACCACTAAGTCTTCTGTTTCGGGGGATCAGGGAATTGCATGGCAATAGCACATTGAGCTTTCTACCTCTAGCTGGTAAGCCTGGTACTGCTTAAAAATGGTTATAGTTACAAAGGTTGTTAGAAAATATAGTTATTTAGTAGCAATAACTCATTCTTTCTCTGCAACTTGCAGAGAAGGAGCTATGTGCCAAATTTTAGCTGATTAACGTTTTTCAGGTGAAACAGTAGTCGAAATGTGGCCATTTTTGAATCTTTATTTGGTTGTCAAAACATTTCCCCATGTTCAGTGCTTTGAAAATAGCTGTTAGAAATATAACAAACCAGCCATTTTTACATTTTATTTTTGACTTTTTCTTTAGGACTTTATCAGCTCTCACTGTTGGTGAGAGTTGGTGGTGTAATTACTTACTCAGCTTTCTTCAGAACTGAGAAATGTTGCTTGGAAAATTTGTTTCTGAATTCAACAGCACAGGAACTTCTGCTTTAAAATCAAATTAAACACCTCTTCAGAAAACCTTGCTTGGGAGCCATAAGACAGGCTATTTTTAGCTGCAGCTGGAGTGAAGGAAGGGTAACTGCACATCTCATAAGATCACCAATTCCTATCTCTTCTAGACATCTGTCCTTGCTCTTCTACTCCTAACAGCTCTATGCACTCCTGGATGCTGAGACAGAGAGCAGAGAGCACCGCTGTTGTTGTATAGAAGAGATACATTCACTGCACGTAAGTTACCGTATATAAGCAAATCTCTTCCTCTTTCATTACGTGGTCTCTACAGAGCTCAAGTGTAAACCAAAAATGATCTCCTAAAGGATAGATGGGGGGGTGGCTGGGGTAATATGCCCCTTGAACAGGAATGGCTGCATTGCTGGCTTGAAAATAGCTTCTGCTCTTGATGCCATAGAAGGACAATAATGATTTCTGAAGTCTGAACCTAACTCCTCCACCTAGCAGTGCTACAGATTTCAGATAAGGCAACATTACTGTGATATGCCTACATATGTATCAAGATACCAGTAACCCAACATCCTACTACTTGAATGAGCCCTGAGGCATTTATAGTGTGACTAATCTCACTTACTTTGACAGCCACTAGGCTGAGATAGCCTGACTTCTACATTTTTGTCCAAAAGCTGTAACCAGCTTTCTCGATGGGCTAGTTGTGGGCAAGTGTAAGCGGTGCTGCTTTTAATAGCTGGCCCACATAACCGTACCCCTCAAGTATTCCTGAGAGACTTCAGAAAACACAGTGATATTCCTGGCTGGGGTGAAGAACAAGGCAGTGCTGGTCAAATCCCAGAAATATTTATTCAGAAATAAATCATAAAATGTTGACTGTCAGAGCCTGCAGCTCCCTACCCAAAGCAGTCCAGAATGATCCCTCCCTCCCAGATATGAAAGGATGCTGAAAAAGAAGGAAGGCAAAAGAAAGGAGCAGAAAAGCAGCGCATTTCCCCCTGATTAAACCAACCAAAACATGCCTTGTGTCTGTCTTAATTTGCAATGGGACAGGGCTCTGCAGCTAGATGAAGAGTGGAGACGTGGCGGGAGCCTCCCCAGGGCGCGGGGCTGAGGCTGAGGCACATCCCGGCGCTCCCGCCAGCCGTCCCGGGCTGGGAGACGCCTGTGGCCTGGCAGGTGACAGGGATGCGTGTAGCTTGGCGGGGGGCTCTCCCAGCAAGGTGGCTGCAGGAAGGGCTTTCTCAACAACCAGCCAAGAATAAGGATATAGTTTTGGAGAGCAGCGTGCAGTCCTTATGTGCTTAATGAAGCAACTCACGTAGCTAAAGGGTTTGCAATTTAGATGGTAAGGGGTTTGGGTTTTTTTCTTTTTTTGTTATTTTTAAAGGGAAATCTGCTTGCGCCAGGCTGTTTTTAGAAGCTGGTAACTCAATTTAGCCTTTATGTTCTTCAAAATTCAAGACAATATTTAATGAAGAGCCAGGGTGAAATGACCAATCCTGATGGTTACATCAAGCAAGGCATGAGCTGAACCTATCTGTCATTACCCTAGTCAAGATAGAAGTGTGACATTATTCAGGAGTGTTTGGAAGATCCAGTCTCTGCTTGGACTCTAGTAGCCAAGCCAAAGTCCCAGGGCTTTACTAACATCCGTAGTGCCCACCTGAAATGGTAATACGACTGGCTCTCATGCTAGAGCTTCATGGGTCACTGACTTGTTTTATACTCTAAAGGAACCCCAAAAGTATCATAGTGAAAACNAAAAAAAAAAAAAAAAAAAAAAAAAAGCCCAAACCCAGAAAACCGAGTGTAGTAGAATTGTTATTAGGAACTATCAATCTGTTTAAGGAGATTTTAATATCTGTTTTTACAATCAATCAATTTGGCAGAACTGAGGCAATTATTGTGTGCATGAATGCAATGATTTCAGAAGTCATTTCAGAAAAATTGTTTGATCTTGCACTGAAGCAGATGAGGAGTACTATAACGTGCTCTCCCCGTAGGTTTGCCGTGGGGACAGAAAGAAAAACCTGGTAAATAATAATACCTTAAACTACAATGAATTTATCTTCTCTGCCTGTTATATGACTAATCTCCCCTTCATGAGTTTTAATACTAAGCTTTATAAACAACAGCAATCAGAGCAATAGCTATATGAGCTTTTAAAACCAGTGTTTTTCATTCAAAATTAATGATGACACATCACCTGGAAGCCAGAAAGCTTCAGCTAAGAATAAATAATAAGCACATTATGCCAGTAATGGGTACTTTGCAGGAACGTTACCCAACAAAAAACAGTCTAGAAGTGAGGTACTCAGAGCCATCTGATGTCCTCAAACTGCAGGTGAAGGTTGCTCACCAACAGTCTGCATGACATTTTTTCCTGTATTCTTCATTATTTGTGGGTTTAGTTTAAAGTAAATGACATAAATAGATGCAAATGAATCTGCTAGCATCTCAAATTCTTTAAGGATGTGGTTGCACAGATGCAACCTTTACAAAAGGGGAGCAGAACAAAGGTTTTTGCCTCTCTGGGTCAGAGCAACCCAGTTCATCTCCGCTAGAGTCAGATCACATTCTCTCAACTGCATCTTTTCAGAGAAAGCAAAAAACAAGCTGGAAGAAGTCAGTCAAAGCCTCAGCAGTTCATAGGAATACTGCCCATATATCTTCAAACTTTCAAGGTTGGCTGTGTTTGCAAGAGCAGTACTGAAATCTGCCTCTGATTTTTATTTGGCACAAGTGAGATAAATCCACTCGCTGAGTGAAACGCCATTTATCCACACAAAAATAAACCAAGCACATACGCACTTTCAAGCAAATACTTAAGCCCTTACAGGATTTTTCTTGCAGGATGGGGCAATTTGGGATTCAAATAAAGAGAAGGTTAGTTGTGCCTGTTTGATGGAGACCCTGTACAGCTGCCATCGGAATGCACAAGAGTAGCCTCTGCCTAAAGGGGGACACAAAGACAAACTTTTTATTAACAATCCAAGTGCTAGAGATGCGACACAGGAGAAATAAACCCAGGCCAGAATCTTGCTGATGCCTGTGGATTGGGACCCGACCCCCCCAGTTTCACTCCAGAATACCTCCATGGTTCCTGCAGTAGCTTAATATCTAATATATATATATATATATATCTCAGAATGATTTTTTTCAGACCTCTTTTTTTTGGATGCTGGTGATTTAATTAGCAAAATCAACGTTCTTATGAACTGTGTCACGTTTACTTAGCAATTACTACCAAATGTGGCTTTCCTGCAAATCTGACAGGACGGATCTGTTGTCTCTCTGTCCTCTGCACCTGAGGAGAGCTGAACGTACCACGCAGACCTTACTGAGCTCCTGCTCCAAGCCTCATCCTGGTCAACAAAGAGATTCCTTTTGACCTTCCTGGAAGCTGGATTAGGCCTTTAAAAGCCATACATTTTAAAACATTCCATGGAGGTTATGTTTGCTCTAAACCCACAGTGAAATAAATGCAATACTATATTAATATTTAACATCGGCCTATAAAAACTAGGAACTTGGAGTCAGGACAGCTGGTACAAGTTTAATTCACATCATTTCAAAAAGAAAATGCAGAAGAGGACAGAATATCACATCTTCACGTTCGAAATCTGTTTTCTTTTCTTTAATATCCAATTTTGTTATTTCTATACCTACACCTGTTAAATAGCCATGAAAAATATTTTCCATTTATACAATTTTTTGATTCACTTTTCCTATCTGGTAGTACTGGTTATATTTAAAGAAATCAAAACAGGAAAAAAAAGGGTCCGAGGGAAAAAAAGAAAGAGAACAGATTAGTTAAAAGAAAAACAAACACAAATATTATGCTTGTGGACTGTATTTAGGGGTTGGCCAGAAGTCTAAGGTCTTGATAGACGGTTCTCGGCGCACAGTTATATTGCTGGTACACAGCGCACTTTGTTCCTTTTGTTTCACTAAATCTGCCAACTTTGGAAATTAGTGACACGGGCATTCAAAATCTTTGACAAGTGGTCAGACTCCGATATACATATTCATGCCCCAGCGGTAAATGATGGCAGGAAGTTTCAAATGCAGTAAAAACGAATTCTTTGGTTCAGCCCAACTTTAATGTAACGCTAGTTTCGAAAGCACTTTCACTGTTAAAGCAGGAGCGCCTCTTGGATAGCACACTGGGGAGACATCATTTAAAGAAATGTTGCTTTGCTTCAACCAGAAGTCCAAATCTGCTCGGTTCATTTAAAATATTTTTTTTTTCCTCTAGAATAAATGAATAAGCAGTTCCTTTTGTGGTTTTCCTGATGCTCGGCGACTTGCTATTATTCTTCCAGCAGAAAAAGGATCAGACGCTCATACGAACAGATGTGTCCCTCCTCCTCAGCCCCACGCTCGCCCTCTTCCTTTGCAAAATAAAGGTGACGGGCCTGGTGTTTGACTAAAAGAGGCTATAAATCTTCTGGGGATAGACTGCTATGTCTTTGCACATAAAAAGTATGGAGGAAAGGAAACAGGTTAAAAAGCAAAGAGTCTTACTAATAAATCATGCGCTGTCCTCGTGCTTCTAACTCTCGGGGCTGCTTTCATGAACTGCCAAAGCAAGAAACCCTTCTGCTTTGGGCGCCAGGCTAGCGGGAAGGCAAGGGGCATGTTTAGGTGTGCCGGAACGGAAGATGCCCGCATTTCAGCTCAGCCGGTTTTGCGCGGGGGCTGAACGCCCGGGCTGCCGAGAGGAAGAAGCCCCCGAAGAGCAACCGCTGCCCTGGCCGCAGA
>WAAD01041448.1:0-11668 GCA_013389945.1 Fregata magnificens | reverse complement strand
TTGGATTTAAAAAAAAAAAAAAATCAGAATACTTAATGTCTTAAAAAAAAAATCAAAGCATAACACAGTCAAAAATAAATCAGTCAGCCATTCCCACAGTGGAACATGCCATAGTAATAGCAGCAGCAGTACAAAGGAGAAAGGATGACAGAGAAAATAAGGTACTCTGACATGTCAGAAAATGACAGCCAGTGTGTAGAAAAATTAAGTCAGACCCATGTAAGGTAATTACGACCTGCTTCTGCCACTGTAACCCAAACTTTGTGGAAAACGCCTAGGCAGCCTACGGAGTGCACTGAGAAAGGGAAGATACAAAAGTAGCCAAAGCAGTATTTATCACAAGAGAATATGAAACACAGGGGAAGGGAGGAGACACTCTTAAACCCTGTCCCTTGACAGGATTTAAAATATTACCTTTGACTTCTATAATTGACAGTCTTGGAGATGCCTGTTTACCCTTCCCTTTGAAAAAGCTGAAGGAGGCCTGACTTTTTTTTTTTTTTAAAAAAACCACACATCCATAAGATACAGCTGTGCTCTCATCTTTAGCCTTCTCTCCAATATGCATGCTGGTTAGAAGAGTCAGGATATGGCTATGGGAGTACTTATGTATATTGGTGCATAAATAGCCATGATGATAAGCGTCCTACCACGAAGAAGGCGGCAGCACCAGGCAGCAGAGCTGGGAAACAGTCTGACTACTTTCTTACAGTACTCACTTGCCAAACGACATTCTGGGTTGTTCATCCAGACTTAACAAATATCAAAATGCTAAGTAAAGTAAATGAAATTCATAAATGACACCTTCTAATCACTACTGTACATACACAGTGGGAAGAGCAGAGGTAAAGCGTTTCTTTTAGCATGTTTTAAAGCACAGGCCATTACTCTGTCTTCTAGTAAGCTTGTTCATGTTAGTGTGTTAGACGTCCTTTGCAAAATAGTGAAGCACTGGTCCTCCTGCCATATGGGCAGAGGAATGCCTAGTTTCCAAACCTTAGTTCACTGCTTAAGTTAGCTGCTAAGGAGCCAAGTCCTTCCAAGACAGTGGCAACTCTAAGGATGTACACACACAGTTACAGTCATGTCGGGAGCTTTACAAGTGAAATAAAAATCTATATGGTCCTGTGGTCTTTGTCCTGAGTTAGCCCCAGTCAGCAACCAAGCACCACACAGCTGCTCGCCCACCCCACCCCCCACCCCCAGTGGGATGAGGGAGAGAATCTGAAGAGCAAAAGTAAGAAAACTCATGGGTTGAGATAACAACAGTTTAATAATTGAAATATAATAATTGAAATAAAATAATAATAATAAAAAATTGTAATCAAAAGGAAAACAACAAGAGAGAGAGCGAGCGCAAAACAAACCCAGGAAAAACAAGTGATGCAACTGCTCACCACCTGCCCACCAACCCCCAGTCAGTCAATGAGCAGTGATTTCTGCCCCCAGCCAACTCCCCCCAGTATACTGAGCATGATGTCATATGGTATGGAATAGCCCTTTGGCCAGTTTGGATCAGCTGTCCTGGCTGTGCACCCTCCCAGCTTCTGGTACAGCTGGCAGAGCATGGGAAGCTGAAAAAGCCCTTGACTAGTGTAAGCACTGCTTAGCAACAACTAAAACATCAGTGTGTTGTCAACATTATTCTCATACTAAATCCAAAACACAGCACTATATCAGCTACTAGGAAGAAAATTAACTCTATCCCAGCCAAAACCAGGACAGTCTTCAATGTTAAACAGCAGAGATTTTCAGGATGGCAACTGTGGATTTAGGCACTCAGATTCTACATAAGTCCCCTTTAAGCAGTAACATTCTCTTCTAGATCTGGATCTGGAACTCTTAGGCTCAGCCCTCAAAGTAGTCAGTGAAGAAACACCCATAACAGGCAGGTTTCACATTAACTCTTTTAAAGCAGGACAATGAGGAACATCTGAAAAAAATAGTTTTCAAACACAGACATTTCCTTCATTCAGGTATTACACCCCTTTAAAAAGTTACTAACTTATACCAGCAGGAAAAACAGCTACACTTCAATACTTTAAACTGATGGTGGCATAACAAGCAAAATTCAAGTTTATAGTTTGTGACAATAACCTCAACACAAATAGCTGCGATTTCAATTTTTAAACAAATTAAGTACATTTTTTTTTTATGCAGAAGCAACCTCTGAAGTATTCCTATCCCAAAGATTGCTTTCTTTGGGGAAATAAAAATAATTTTAAAAAGTCAAGCTGACTTACTATAGACTAAGTGGAAAGAAATACAAACATTAATTTTCAGAAGTTTAAAGCCCCTGAATGTTCTAATCTCACTATTCACAAATCTCCAAATCACTGAGTGCCTGATCATTAATTCTTTACAGTACAAGCCAGTAAGCCATTTAAGCAGATTCCATTTCTAATTATCTGATGTTAGTCTTCAGAGATATAACTCCGTAACTAGAAGTTATCACTTTTCACCTAAATATACGTAGTATGCTTGTATTCTTTAAGTGATAAATACTATTTAAAAAATTTAATTGGTGTCAGATTGATCTCTTCAGAAGCAACTGAGATCAGAACTAGAAGTACTAATTACACATTCTATGTTGAGGTTCATCTGCCATTCTCCACCAGAAACAATAACAATACAATTAGGCATTCCTGATAAGCTCTCCCCTAAACTTGGACATGAAAATGTAAGAGCATCCAGATTTTTTTTTTTTTTTTTTTTTTTTTTTTACACTTGGTTTTTTTTNTAAGTATCACTTTCAGAAATTACTTCGTAGCTCCAGATGCCAAAAGTATGATGGTATATCATCTTCACTGACTTCACTGAAATACGGTTTAGGATTTTTGCCACAGAGTTTGGCACAGGTACATATAAAAAGGCTGACTTAACTTTAGCAGGAACATGTTACATATATACAAAGCCATCATTCCAGCTTTAGTGACATGGAGAAACCCAAAATAGTGCTGAAGTAATTACATGCAAATTTTGTGCTTGAATCAAATCATTACAACTTTTGTCGAAACAATCCTATCTGTGGCAGTATTTAAAATTATTATTTACTGCAACATGCACTGATCAGTGTCAGAGGGTTTTTTGCACAGCGTGAAGTCCAAACTATTTTCTCTGTAGTAGTTGAAAGCCAGAAAAAGATATTTGTTAATGTGACATACACTTAACACTGTACAAGCTGGCAGAAACCTCAGTGAAATTTCAAAAAGCAGCTCCTAAGACAGCATATGACTCAAGACAATACTCTCATTGCAATATGTAGTTTACTTCTCTGAACATCTTTTTTAATACTTATTTTTACAATTGTCATGTCATACAGAATACATTAAAGCAAACATTCAGAAAAAAATTACAAGCATGTGTGGCTGATTTGCATATGCAAATGCTAGCTGCATGAAAACTGACAGAACTGAGCACAAATGACAGCTCTGAGCTGGTATCCGCAAGTAACTTTACTTGTACAAGCCATTCCATTCGACCCTGACATAATGGTTTATAAACTGCTATTTTATATATGGGCAACAGCTCATATGTTTTTCCTCAATGTTTGGACCTATTTTGATTTAGATAAATCAACATTCCAGAAATGTATAGGGAAAGCTTCCATTCCATTCCCATCTGTCCTTTCCAGCCTGCTTCAAAAACACCAAATTATTCATATACACAAAAGGAAGACTAGTTAAACCAAATTAAAGATTTGATTATAAAACCAGATTTTGGTATGTGCTTGAGTGCAAAAACCCTGTACATTTATTTAACAATTGTGTAAATCAAAAACAGTAAATGGCTTGCTTAAAGTGCTCTACAGCTAAGACTTTATAAACCAAGTTTATCCCTAAATGAATACCCAAAAAATCCCCAAAAGCTTACAATGCTAACCCTAACGACCTTATGGACCAAGGTGCTAGTAGGCACTGTTATACTATATTACTCATTAATTATTAAGAGAGTCAGACTCCAACCTCACAGCTAATGAAAATTGACACTGACGTAACTGAGAGCCAAATCCATCTCCTGGTGTATACCATCCTCAAATGATATAAAGGAGTCGCATAAACAGAAGCTCCCTTTTGTATAAATGTCATAAATAAAATATGTATAGATACAAATACTCATTACAACAGCAGCTTAATGGTCTGATATTTCAGCTCTTGCTTCCATAATACTTGCTAAAAAGACATCTTAAGTGACTAGAGTAAATCTTAACAGTGCTGCATTAGCTACTTGTGATGCTACACACCCCAGAAACAATTTATGCACATTTTGAAGCCTTTAGTAGATCTTCAGAAGTGAAAGTAGGTAGAAATTTTTGATGCAAAAAAGAATAAATAAATAAAAATTATTAAATATCCAATGTTTGGTACAAATGCTTCATATTAAGTTATTTTTATACATTTGTTTAGAAAAATACACTAAATATTTCTACTTTCATTGGCTAAAAATAAGGACCGGATTATGTATATCCTTATGTTTTTAAAGAAGGCAATGTCAATTACTGTCAAGCTGCTAGAGTAGACCCATTAGTGCCCATTCCCACAGCCCTTACACAGGCAAAAAAAGCCATTGCAGGGCTAATTGCAGCTCCTGGTGGATGACCTAGTACAAATGACCAAGAGGCCCATGGCACAAGTTGCATTTTCCCCCCCAAAAATGAAACCTTTTTGCTGAAGTTTATAACCTGCAGGTTTACTAATATATCAGTCAGACCTTCACACTTTTTAAAAAGAGCTACATTTACAAATGTGTATGCTTATCTGTTAAGCCATCATTTGTTCCAAAAAATGCACATTCAAACTGTGAAATATTAGGAAAATACTCTTGCAAATAAACTATATAAAGATAAAATACACTTCAAAGATAGTTTTTATGTTATTCTATAAAGTGCAGAGAAATCCTTCTAAAAAGGGAAATTACTACTTCCTAGAACAACAGTATAATTACAGCAGCCTTTGCATA
Organism: Fregata magnificens; assembly: GCA_013389945.1. Lineage (NCBI taxonomy): Eukaryota > Metazoa > Chordata > Aves > Suliformes > Fregatidae > Fregata > Fregata magnificens. The sequence continues at coordinate 6,709 of WAAD01041448.1, read as the reverse complement.
GCATTATTTATAGAAAATTGAACACTTTCAGTTTCTTCAAGAAGAAAAGGATGAAAGAGTTCCTTCCAGTTCAGATCTTTCCTTTGATACTGATCTATTTTCTTCAGGAATGGTTGATGATACCAGATCTCCATTGACAGCACTTCTAGAACAGTGAGCAGATCCTATGAAGATATCAATAAGTATTTAATTTTCAACCCTCAAAAACCTCATCCAATCTGTCAGTTATTCCATTTGCTAACTATTTGCTATACATAAGCAATCAGTAGCACAATTAGTCTGGACTTTTCCTGAAAGATTTCAATTAATATCATGCCCAAGGATGATGGATATGAAGAATGTTCAGGAAATCAAGTGATTTCCCACCCCCACCCCCAAATTATTTTTACATTATGAAGGACAGTAATCTGTGAGGTGCAGACATATTCTGTATGAGGAACACATGAACTTTTTTTTTTTTTTTTAAAGAACTGATGCAATGTTAAGCATTTAATTAAAACGTTTTCTAGTATTAAAATGAAATGGATGACTCACTGCAAGTTGAGTATCGCTAGGCTACCTGACAGAAAAGAGAAAGAACTAAGACAGCTCAAAGATAGCAGAGGGACCTTCTAACACAGTAAAAGAAAACAAAAAACCCCAGAGAAACTGAGCTAGAAACTAGGGCTACAGAGTAAGGAACCAAAAAAGCCTGGTATTAGCAGAAACACACAAGACAAAGACTCTTCTCAGCAATCCTGAAAAGAGTCAGACTGGGTAGCGAACACCAGAAGGTCCAGATGGTAACAAGAAAAGCCTTGTGTTATAGGAAGCTAAACTGATGTGCACCTACATTAGCAATGAGACACAGAATAGGATCTAAACTAAGTTTATTAGCTTGGGATACATGCTGGCATACCCTATGCTGGTAGCAGATGAGTGAGGTGAAAGAGGTGGTCACCCTGCAACGTGTGAGCATCAGAGAACCAAGAAAATGGTGCTGAGGTACAAATAATTGCTTCATGATAGAATGTAAAGCATTAGTACCTCTTTTTGCTCACGTGGGCTTTCAGCAATGCACAGGCCTCAGGTTTTTTCTATCCAAGTGAGGCAGTAGGCATTCCAAAAGGAAGCAAGACTAAACCAGAACTAGTCAAGAAGAACTAGAAAGTCTCCCTGAGAGGAGTTAGGATGGAGTCAAAACGACAACAAGATTTAAAAGGAAAAACCACAGAAGAACTGGCTACTCACTCAGTAGGCCTATCTAATCAGGAGGGATTACTATTCTGATCATGACATCATTTCATAGCTTTTGGGTTGCTTTAATTTATTATTGGCAAGGCTGCACTCTTTCAGAACAGTGCTGTTCTCTACAAAAGGCAAGCAGCCACTGACATGAACCATCTTGCCTGACTGCACTGGGTGGAAATTACCCCCCGCCACCAACAGGGGTCAAGCAGGTGGCAAACAACACTATTCCACGCCACTTACCAGGACGTCGTTGATGTAAGATTCTATTAGTACAAACATCCCTTTTTTGGTTATGTCTCTATTTTATCTTGCCAGTAGTCTCACTGATTTCAGTACAACTACTCTGGCCGTAAGATCCTTTTCAATATCAATGAAAGCCAGCAAAAGTCAGCCACATAAACTACACGAGTGCTTTTATTTATAATATAGGAATCTTACAACCAAAACTTTGCATAGCTAAGAAAACTTTTTTCCTCATGCTGATATCAGCACTAGAACAGCTGCTGTAAACAGGGTAATAAGCTGTGCAGAAAGATACAAAAGAAAACCATCCCTCTTCCAAACTTACTCTGAGAATCTTCAAAGGGAGTATCACTGTAAGATTCTGTTTCCGAGTATGTTCTTCTGCGTTGCTGTGAAAATCGGTGAAGGGATGAAATTGGTTCTTTTACAGAGTGATTATTCCTACAAAAGAAATGAGATCTATTAGTAAGCAAAATCTATAACAACCGACACAAACTTAATATACTTTAAAATAATTTTGGTGCTTAGATTAAACTGTTAGTATGAATGTTTTTCACTATACTAAACTAAAAATGGGGGTCAACAGAACATTCTTAATTTTCACCATTATAAACCCTGAAAATGGAAATAAAAATGTAATATAATCTTTACATGCAGAAGAAAATAATTTGAGAATCTGAAATACTGACCCAAAAAGAATGTTAGCGCTTCAAGCTCTATGTCTAGCTTCATGAACTTTTCGGAATAAGTCATTTGCGTAAAGTTTCTAGCATGAAGAAATTTTTATAGTGTGTTAGAGACAGCAGCTGCATTATTTGCCACTGACACTGATAATCTTCACCCTTAGTTTTCAAAATCAGATCAATTTATGCAGTTCAATTTTTTTTTTCCTTGAGTGAACAATTCTTCTCACATTTTGATTTTAATGCTAGCAGGTTCAGAGGGGTTTTTTGAGACATAAGAAAAAAGCTCAATGAAATAGAAAATTACCTTTCTGAATAGCAGGGACCAGGGTGGCTAATGGAACGCTTCATCTAGGAAAACAAACAAACAAAAAAAAAAACACCAAAAAAAAAAACCACAAAACAAACCACACCAAAAATGTTACAAGCTACTTAAAAGAATAATATGCATACCTATATTATTTTTCACTTTATTTACAGTCTCTGCAAAGAGGGAGGGCAATCTTTTTTTTTTAATTAAAAGTAACCATTCTTAGTTAAAAGTCTGATTTAACTATATGAAAACAGATGGATTGCCATCAAATTTAAAAGTTTTAAAGCATTCACACAGGAAATAGTTTACTACAAAATATACTACCTAGTTTCTGTGGAATTCATTCTCTCTTGCTCCAAAGTTACTCATAGAGCCATTTGTTAATTGCTATGATGTACAGAAATATCAGGACATTTTTGCTCTACCAAATGCCAGCTTAAATTCCCCATTACACAATAAAGCCAAATCCTGCCTCTTGATTCCTTGTGGTTCACCAGTGTGATATCACTGTCAAATCTCTATGCATATCAAAGAAAGTTATTAATTGAAATCAATAATGATCAGCTTTGTAAGTAAACTGATTGAAGATAAAGACACAAGAGATCCAAGTGCAAAGAAAGGGATTCCCACAACAAAATCCCACAATACAGCTCATCTTGGAATCTATACATATGATCGAGAAGACATTTAAGATGATTCCACATACACTGTCCTTCTAAGGGAAATAATCAGTAGTGAAGAGTTATGCAAGTAATATCTTTACCATTATTTACCTTTTTGTTAAATAAGGGCATGTTAGATTAATACAAACATTTGGAATTATATACACTGAAAGATATGCTATCTTGCAGAAGTGCTTCAAGCCACAAGGCACTTATCTGTTTAAACAGGAGGCAAGGTTATGAAATTAAGATCACTGTACAGCTAGCATTCTAAAAACCAAAGAAACAGTTGAACTGAAGAAGAGTTAAACCTCCTTCATTTACAAGATACCTCATTACAGGGTCTTGACATGTACGATAAATTACTCTGCTTCTGTAAAGGCTAGCAAACAAAGACTGGAAATGGAAAATTATTGATTTATATTTAGGACCAGTACTGATCATAACATAGTCAAGATTTCAACTGTTGACATCACAGCACAGAGCAATGAAATAGTCTTCTGCCATTCTTCCCCCCGTCCAACCAACAATATGACACTTAGAAAAATAGTATTTCAAAATGTCTAAACCATTTGGATAGGTGATGGTGACACAGGAGAAACTAAGGGATCAGGGTGAGGCAGCTGGAACATTTCTGGCTTAAACTTGGCATTAGCGATCTTCACACATTCTTCAAGTGTTGTGATAAATGTATTACATGTGGCACTGAGCAAGGAAGAGGCTTCATTCATGTTCTGAAAATAAATGAGAGCACAAGCATAAGTAAGAAAAAAAATGAAAAGATGCAAGTACAACTCTCCCCCCCGCTCCCCCCCCCCACAATAATTTCCCTCATTACCACTAAGAACTTCCATTTCATTTAATCAAATGTATGCCTTCCAATAAGGTTTACTTAAGCAAACAAATGCGACAGCATTGTAATTTCTTTCTGACTTCTAAATTTCTTTAGGGTATCAGGCAACAATGCCGTAATGTTTTTACTGCAAAGTTTGTCTCAGAGTGACTAACTGGTATCAGAAGATCATCCAGTGAAACAAATGAATTGCAGCAGAATGTGCAAACAGCTTTATCACTCCAGTGCAAGGAGCCTGCAGGTCAGTTTCACCTTGCCGTAAACTGACAATTTGCTGTGTTGTGACTAAGCATCAACCCCTTGCTTTGCCCTAAGTCGACAACAATATTGTCCACATTCTGCTCAAGAGCGTAAAGAATGAAGCCATTCATAATTTCCAGTACTAACTTTCATTCAAAAGCAGAAATACTAGAATAATTTCACTTGTACAGATTCAGAGAGACTTATCTACACCGCAGGTTTCCAATACCTGTAACACTAGCTTTCACCGACAACAAAATGGAATACCCTCCTACACAAGGAAGTAAAGAATGGACAAACAAGATTGTTTCAACTACTCTGCCTGTAACAGAGATGCGAAACAAGACAAATTATTGCATAACTCACATGGCAGCTCTTCTGGCCTTTTAACCAAATGACTCAATAACAGAATTGCTTCCTGATGCACGTTACAATTACAGTTAAATCATCCAGGTACCTTATGCACATATAATCACTGTTACTATTATATACACACAAGCACTCAAAAATTGACCTTAGGTTAAATCTCCCAACGTTAAGGAGATAAAAAAAAGCATAAGATGTCAACAGAAACTTGAGGTGTATGATACAATTAGGTTCTCCAATGGCATTCTAGAAATTCTGTACCTCAATGCTGGGAGAAGAGCGAGTCTCATCATGGTGAACAAATTCTTGTATTGTATGAACTTGCTGCATTAAAAGATCACAGTAGAGACGAAGTTCAGACATTTTGGTTTTAAGAGATTCATTGGTCTCACTTATTTCTATAAAAAAAATAAAGTAAATATCAATGTATTGTATACAATGTATGTACACATTTTAATTTTTAAGCACTTTTCATTTAAATGTAAATATCAATTTAAAAATTCACTGAAACTTTCACTTAATTTTGAAGAAAATTGGATTCTGCAATGAGTCAAGAACTGTACTTGAAGCAGACAATAGTTTGTACTTTTGGATAATTGATGCTAATTTAATGACCATTAAGAAAGAGGCACATTACTAGGAAAGATAAAGTTGAAATCTTTCTTAGCTGCAATGTAATGTAGAAAAAATTTAGTGGATGAAATTTACGCCTACCAGAGTGGCTGGAAATGGTTACATTAAGCCAGCCAAGAAAAATTATGGAAAAAACAATACTAACTATAAAGAATCAAAACAGCAGAAATTAAATGGCTTCGCAACAGCTATAAACAGTATGTTTGTTCTCGTAACAACAATAAGTTGCTGGTACTTCAGCTTCTTAAGGTCAATGGAGGTGACCTCTAATTCAAACACGAAGGGGGAATTTACCATATAGATGACTGGAAATAATTACGATTTATATTTAAAGACAATAATATTGACCTTCCACCACAATATTTGCACTATCATAACCTGAAAACAAGCATCTGAAAAAGTGGTAAGATTGTACATGCTCTAGGTAACACACATACCTTTTTCTTTTTTTGTTCTCGTATCTGCTAAACAGGCTTTTGCACTCCCCAGTGCTACCAGCCACCTTTGCCTTTCGGCTGCATTAACTGCTTTCATATAGAAATGCTGTTCCCCTGGGATGATTAGCTCCATTCTTGTGTTGTCTGCTGCATGAACTTATGATAGAGGAGAAAAAAAAACAGTTTTGGAAAAAAACCCCAACCAACCAACCTCAACTCAGTTACAATTATTTATTAAACACTGATCAAAGTATTTTAAAATGTTTATTACAATCCCATAGTAACACAATAAGTCACAATGTACCACTGCTAAATAACAAAAATCCCAAAGCTGCTCAACCCTTCTCCCCAGCATGCCTTCAAGTCAACAGGTAGGGACACAAGACGCTGAACAGTGGCCAGACTCAAGTACAATGGGGTTCCCTTTCTGCATTAACAACATACTGTGTATGAATCTGTAATAACCGTTGTATTCCAAACCTGCTCTAAACATGGCAAACTGAAGAGTTTTGTTGCAAGGACAAGCATTTATGCAGGACTAGCCTAAAAACTGAAATAATCTTCCTTCTAGATGACACCTGGCTTCAGGTTGCAGAGTCCTAGACCAAGAACTGAGGTGAACTTTGTTTACAGTCTATTATATTCAATACTACATCTTTAATTGAATACTCTGCTGAGTTTCATGTTATCAACCACAGTTCCTTGAGATCCACTCCCCACCAGCAATGGATGCAGGAGACTGCACCAAATCCAGACTTCAACTATTATCTTTCCTTCACCAAAAGAACAAGATGACAAGCAAAATGAACAACTGGAATGGCTGAAAAATGGAATCTTCCACTTTACATCACTGATTTCATCTACACCAAGGAAAAAGTAATAAAAAGGAGTTACCACATTAAAAATACTTGGTGGACGATGTAAAATAAGAAGTCCCACTTTTTAATACACAAGTACCCACATCACAAGCCCAGTCATCTGTGGGTATCTGAGAAGAGGTCAAGAGACCCACTCTCGCTGGTAGAGAGAGTCCCTTGGGAGGCGGTCCT
>WAAD01041445.1:76221-90475 GCA_013389945.1 Fregata magnificens | reverse complement strand
TGGATGGAATCATTTAGTCTACCTGCCCTCTGAGGAGAATCACCATCCTGAGCTATTTTGCATGGATGTTTTCAAAGTCTTCTTTCAGAACTGCCTTGTCACACACTTTGAGTTTTTGAATTACCCACTCCAAAGAGGACAGGAGTGCCTTTGCCTTTGCCTGCTACTGGATTCAAAGGAGTTTTGCTTGAGTGGGGGCTGATAAGATAAGCTGATAAAAAGACTAGATAACTAGATTACAGCAAATAGGATATAGCTGATAATGACAGTGAGTGAGAAGGCTGGCAACTGGGCAGGGATAACAGGATTTATTGGGAAGTCAAATGTGAATTGAAACGGGTTTTTTGGCTAATAAATGAGCTAAAACAATAAAACAAGGGACACCAAACAAGGCCTTCAGACAACTGAACTCCTGGGCCCAAGACTACAGAAGAGAGGGGACAGAGAAGAAGGAATGATTGTAAACAGACTTAGCAAAACAGAGGAAAAAGAAAGAAAAAAAATCAAACCAAAACCAACCTACACTTTAGCAGGAGAGCAGGAAGATTAGATGAAATGATGAATGCTGAGCAGGAAAGGAAGAAGTAGAGCAAATATTTTTGCTTCGATTGGAGGTCAGACTGTGGGAAACAGGTAAACACCATATTGCTTAAACTTGAATTGGCCATGCTTCATTATCTGCATTTTTTCTTGACCACAGTCATGCTGAAAGTAAAAGGGATGTGTATGAGAATACTATTCATTTACTTGTCTAATGGGAAACCCAAAGAATAAAACCTAGCTTTCTTCTTCAGCTCTGCACAAGCGATTCTTCCTTGTGGGTCACCTGAGTCCACTGGTTCTGGAGCAAGAACAGCTGATGTCAGCTTCCTTAGCACAGAGAGAAGATGGCAGGCTGCAACATGTACTTTGTATGTGTTTGTCATTTTGTACGTTGAGAAAGGAAAAGTTCATTTTCTTATAGACTGTTTTACACAGGTGATTATTGCTTGTTTCTTCTTCCAGAGGTGCAATACATTATGGTGGTACTGTTTTTGTAACAAGGATGAGGTAAGCATAGGAATAAGGTGAGTTGGAGTAGAAAGCAGATACATCTTTTTATTAATCCAGCCATATATCTAAGGAAAATAAAACAAACCAAAAACCTAACAAAGATACTTCCTCACCCATCAGATTGCTTCAAGGCCTTCTTCAAGCTCATGCAACTGAGTTTTTTGGGTTTGGGTTTTGGTGGTTGGTTTGGGGTTTTTTTCCAGCTACATCGGTTGGTCTAATATAACTTCCTCTGGTTCTGATGTTACAGGGAAGACCACAAAACTGGAATCCAAAATGAGCCACCACATTCAGAGGGAGATTCCTCATACTCTCTGGGGGGCATAGGATCACAGTCTGGAGACAACCTGTGATATTCCATGGGCAAATATTTGGCCTTGAAAAAGACAATGGTTTTCTATTAAGTTTCCTTGAAAGACTCTGTATGTGGGAGCGAGGTAAGGGCGAAATAATGCTATTCTCATTTTAGAGCTCGTGAAACACAAAGCAAAGTGGCCTACAGCCACACCAGAGGTCGGAACCAAGGAGCCAGTCCAAATCATCAGACTCCAGGTGTGAGACAACAGGCTGTATTGCCTTGTCCTTTCACTGAGACTGTTTCTCTGGCATCTCTCACCAGTGCTAAATGCATAAGGAGAATGATAATAAAGAGTCTAAGTAGAGGGAAATAATGAAGAGTTGTGAGGTTTTGTTCAGTTGTAACAATCTCACATGTTTATTAATAGAAGGTCGGCATGTATAAATATATAATTTTAGCTGGATATGGGCAGCATCTCTTTAATTATCTGAAGAAAGAGGGTACTTATTATGTAGATAGTACAGGAACATCATTCAGCAGAAAAGCAACAGAAAATTTCAAGCAAAGAAAGGCATGAACTAATTTTTTTCCCCTGTCTCTTGCCTTTCATTATGAGTCATTTCTACAGAGTCTGTGTGTGTGTGTACGTAAGCCTGTATATATTTTTACCCATAAAAACATAATATCTGTATGACATAGAAAATCATGTGTGTGCTTCCTCGGTAACTCTGAAGGCAGTCAGGAGCTGTAAATTCTGAAAAAAAGAAGTGAAATGAATGCAGAGCTGACCCAGCTCAGTGTGCAGTGACTGAGGGTAGAATAGAATTTGGTTTCACAAATTGAACTTCCTTTCATAGCCAATGTGTCCCAAAGTGCTTTACATACAGTACAATGAGAGTGATGCCAGGAGTGGAGGCAAACACAGCAGTCATTGTACGCACAAAAATAGCTCACATGTAGCCTTCTATATTAGAATCAGTTTCAGCAGGAGAATGCTGGCCTTGGGAACGTTGTTAACTCTATATTAATCTGTTTCCTTGTTGCCAAGGGATGCTGAACTTCCCCCTGGACAGCCTCTGAGAGGATGGTTTCAAGAGCGTCATCCTTCCATCCTCCTGCTATTATCACGTCCAAGCCCTCACATTGCACGATGCATTTCTGACTGTATTGGTCTTTTCTTTCTTTTCCTCCATCTTGGACCTTGGCTGATTGAGTGTGTACTGGATTCCAGACTGTTCTTCAATCAGGAAACTGGATAAGGGCCCACAACAGCATTACATTCAGCCCTTTGCATTCATTTTATCTACAAACATTGAGTCGTATTGCAGAAGCCTGTTTCATTGTTGCTAAGATTCCCAGACACCTCAGTCCATCAACATACAAATTATCTCCCAGGAAATTGTTGTGTCCAAGGAAACTGCTATGTGTCATATGGTATTTACGCACCACAGTGACCTTTCCTCTCTGCACTCATGGACCACTTATGAACTTAGGACTGAAGCTTTCTCACCTAGTTTTAGGAGTTCACTTGAGTTAGTGACTAGTTGTGAGTCTTGCCATGTTACACTCTGTGTTTGTTGAATAGACAAAAGCACCTCTACCAGCTAATTTTGACCAGTCAGGAACGAAAATGTCATCCAGAGATTCAGTTGGAAGTTCACCTCCTGTTTTCTGAGGTCTTGTATAAGCCAAAATCTAAATTTGTCAATATTAAAAACACAGAATGACTCTTCATTACTAAGTCCATTACTCTGTACAAATGGGAAACTGGAGGTCAGCATAGATGCATGATGTCCCTACTGAAAGCAGCGTTAGACTCAGGAGTGAAATTCAGTTCTTCTTAGCATTCACATCCCTCATTTCCAGCACAATGCACATGTGGGGAACCTTGGAAAGTCCACTGAGTGGTTCAGGGTTCAGATTAGGCTAACATATATAAAGACTGTGTCCAAACTGACCAGTGAATACTTTTCTTTTTTGGTTAAATCATCATTGTTCTAATCTCCTGATTGCCCAAACCAGAGGGATCTGAAAAAAGCACACAATAGTTCCCATCCAGACTGCATGTCTCACTTTTCTTTCCATGGAAACCATGGCACGGGAGCCTTGATATGGTCCTGAATCTCATCCTGATATGAGCTCAGGGACATAGAAACACCGTTGGGTCTACAAGCTGTTCTGTACTCAGTTAAGTTTGGGAGCTAATACTGCTCAGCCTGGCCCCAACTCACATGTAAATCCATTGATAACAGAGTGTCTTCCAGTTTACACAAGCTTAAGTACAAGAAGAATATGATCCTACTAATGTACTTACTTAACCTACTAATCATAGGTTAAAACCGTTGAAAGCTATATGTGGCAGAAATGTTCCAGAATATTAGGTCAATATTAGGGCTCATGTTGAGATTGTTCAGCTGATTAATTGGTTTCTCAGAAGGCACATTGCCCTCCCAAGCTCACCTGACATTATTGAGTTCTGATTTTCAAACCTTCAATAAGCTCTATGGCAAGTATAGCATAATCAATGAGATACGATAACTGGAGATGATTTGGTATATAATCTGCTGCTGACCAAGTTGAGTGCTTTGAAAGAAGGGAAAGGGGATATGACAGCCAAAAGAGTTCTTTAAAAATGTATACTTATATATTTGAAGTGTATATTTGAGAGGTAATAATAAAGAATTCCTTGCAACTTTCATTGCTTAGAGATACTAGAGATGAATCTTAGTGTTTTGAAACTGAGGTGCATGGTGGGGGCTATGGTGGCTTTGGGTCTTATGTGCTTAGGCAGAGGTTTCCCCTCACACAGTTCTTATTTTCATAAAAAATAGAATAGAGGAATTGAACAACAGCAAGGTTTCTTATTGAATTGTTTGGCATTAAAGAGCAGATCCTTACCCAATACAGACAAAGATATTTTATACCAATCATTGAGACAGAATTCATGTTTGTTTGAAAGAGCTTTTTCTTCCAGATTAAAAAGCCGGAGTTTTCTGGGATGGGCTGTGAAACCTGATCTAGGTTTTCTGTAAAGCTCAGGAGAGGCAAAATTAGAGGGAACTGATGGCCTTTGGACAGCAACACTTGCTCCATTGGGAAACAAATTCCCTGCAGAATACAGTCACCAAAAATTGTACCTACATCTTCAGTTAAGCACAAACTCCTATGGGTTCTGAAACCCAGACCAGTGCACTTTCTGCAACGGAAACTCACAAGCCGCCAGCTTTTGCCTTAATTTGACCTCTTGAGATGACTGTGGGAGACAACCAAGCATTCAGGCTCTTACAGCTTGATTGGACCACATGTCAGCAGGACAAGCTTGCTCAGGCCTGAGGCTCACAGGCCATATGGAGTTACAGAAGTTCAACTGATTCAGCTGTGTGGATGGAAAAAAGATCACCTAGAGATAGACATCTCTTTGCTAAAAATGTTCCATTTCATAACAACTGAACCCCAAAGATATTGAATATGTTGATATGTGCAGGGGCGTAATCTCATTACATAACATCTTTCAGCGATGTGAAATTTTTAAGCTAGCTGATTTCCCCATGGCCTGATCCTGGTTCTTCAAGGGAGCAGAATTCTCTCTCAGGTGCTTGCTAAGGAAGGCTCTCTCCCCATTAATTTCATAGGCAGTAATAATAGTACACATGGCTGCCATTTGCTATGCATTTCTCTCTCTGAAAAAAGAATGGTATAGCTTCACCTTCATGTCTTAATTTATGAGGTCTTAGTTCTGTTCAAGTGGTGTTGCAAGCAAACAGACACCATGCGCCCCTTTGATTAGTCAGTTGGACACTTCTTGCAGTTAAAAGCAAGAAGAAAGATAATATTTCCTTTCCTCTGCACAGACTGGGAAGAAGACCAGGCCTTTTCTGTTCAAAATCAAATTTCCCCTGGAAAGCAAGGTCTGATTCTGTCAGTCTGGGACTTAGCAGGGCTTTCTTAGGTCTCTTCTCAGTGCATCTCTGTGCACCAGCAGAAGCACAGCATGAGCCAGCACATGGAAGCAGAACTATGGGACAGGAACTCTCCTCTTTTGACTCTGAGTCTTCAACTGATCCTACTTTCGATACCAGTATTTCATTTGACTTCTGCCATGTGCCTGAGATGGCTTATTGTTTATATTGATGGGACATCTTCCAGTCAGTCCAGTAGGAGGAAGTTTAAACTCATAATTAAAGTTGCCCCATAATTTCACACAGAAAAGCTGACTTCCAACTGTATGTGAAACTAATACTAGCATATCCTAAGTTTCAATGTTAAAATATGTATGTAAATGCATGTACAAATTTCTCTGTTTATTTTATGTACTTTTTTTGGTGTAAATAAATTCACAACGGTCATGACATCTTTACACTTATTGCATTATTTCCTGTCACAACATGATAGCTGATAGTGATAGAAGGTTTCCATGAGGATCCACTGTGGATGGAGCTGGAAGATTTTGTCAGTCTCCTAGATGAATTTGAAGACTATGGAAGTTTGGCAAGATTCAGAGACCTCTCACTGCTTTATGGACTCTGGAAGAGCTACAACTTTTTGCCATTTCTCCCCATGCTCAACCTCTTTGACTTTATGCTTTTACCCCTCCAAGCTGTTGCATCTAGTTTGCTTAAGTGCCTGTTCAGAGCTTCCTCGGAAAAACCTGAGTTTCCTTACCTACCCAGTTCTTTTCTGATAACCTCTGGATTTCTTAACTCAACCCATTTCCTCACCAAGACTTTTCTAGTTCTTCCAGGAAACTGTAGCTTTTTTGCCTTCTCCTGCCTTCTCTGTGAGTTACAGTTTTCTCTTTGCCTCTGCATTCCCTCTCAATTTCACTCTCTCCCCCTTTTCCAGTCCCTCTTTTGACCTTCTCTAAGCATTTTTCTCATCTGCTGCCTCCTAGAGATCTGGCAGTTCTGCTTTCTGAATTCATATCTACCATTTCCTCTTCAGCTAAAGGTCTGGAGGGATGAACAGCCATCGATAACACCCATCTTTCAGCATCAACTACAGAGGTAATTGGGGCTCCTAAATTAAAGGCATACATGCAGAAAGCACAAAGGATGAAAAATTATCTGTTCTAATTTCAGGTCCAGCACAACCCACCAGCTGGAAATACAGTAAAAGACCTCTTCACCCTCCTATTGCAGTCAATGGAAAAAATGGAGTCTGAATCTTTGTATTACGCTGTCACTTGTTCTATAACTATTACTTTAAGATCACAGGGAGGTACATGAAATGCACAGTTTTCCTAAGATTCTGGAAAGGTGTCTGAGACAAAAACAGCTCCCAGGTGGAAAGTCATTTTGAAGTGACCAAGAACCTACACTTTCCTAGAGAATACACACTTGTGTGTACACACAGCAGCCAGATGATCTCTTTTATTTGTTCCATAAGCTTATTAATGTTGGGTTGGCTAAACAGTTAACTAGAACCATGACTAGTCTCTCCCTTTGCTTTTGAAGCCCTGGACAGTTTGTATATCATTATTTCCTTTACAGCCTCCATCTGCATGTCTGGCGTTTAGAAGACAGCCCACGGTATAGGTGATTTACTATCCTGGACAGAAACAGACAAAAATAATATGAAATAGAAGTTTAAAAAGGTATAAGACCAGATCTAAAGTTTATTACATTCATAAATTCTAGGATGGATTTAGAAAATTGACCATTAGGGAAACTAAGCACATTTGCAACACCAGTAACAAATAATGCAGGTAGAGATATCATCTATCAGGCAGCAAAGAACTGATAGATTTGTAGATATATAGATAGACAGATGGAGAGACAGTGAAATAGGCAGAGAAACAGACAGATAGAGAGAGGTAATACAAAATAAGGAAAAAAAAATATTTTCTTTAAGGATGCTATGAAATTCTAACAGAAAGATGATGAGGAGCATTTTTGCACATTTACCTGTAAAGCACCCTCCTTCTCTATCTACAGTATTTCCGTACACGTGTATGTGTGGATGCATACATACAGGCATGCACTCCCCACACACACACACACACATGCTGTCAACACTTGGTCATCTGCCATGCATCTGCATTAGAATGAGGTACGTGAAATCAGCAGTGTTGATGCTGGACCCTGACTGACATTCCCTCCAGCTACTTGGAGAATAAAATAAGAGCAAAAATGGGTTTTGTAAAACAAGTATTCATTCATGCAAACAAATCCAATATTGAGACTGTGCCTACAACATACATCGTTCAAAGTGAGACTGGGCATAGATTCAGAAGTAAAACATAGAATCATAGAATCATAGAATCATTTAGGTTGGAAAAGACCTTTATGGTCTTAAAGTCCAATCATTAACCTAGCACTGCCAAGTCCACCACTAAGCCACGTCCCTAAGCACCACCTCTAGTGATGGTGACTCAACCCCTTCCCTGGGCAGCCTGTTCCAATGTTTGACAACCATTTTGGTGAAGAAATTTTTCCTAATATCCAATCTAGACCTCCCCTGGCACAACTTGAGGCCATTTCCTCTTGTCCTGTCGCTTGTTACTTGGGAGAAGAGACCAACACCCACCTCACTGCAACCTCCTTTCAGGTAGTTGTCGAGAGCCATAAGGTCTCCCCTCAGCCTCCTCTTCTCCGAGCTAAACAGCCCCAGTTCCCTCAGCCGCTCCTCATAAGACTTGTGCTCTAGACCCCTCACCAGCCTCGTTGCCCTTCTCTGGACACGCTCCAGCACCTCAGTGTCCTTCTTGTACTGAGGGGCCCAAAACTGAACACAGTACTCGAGGTGCGGCCTCACCAGTGCCGAGTACAGGGGCACGATCACTTCCCTACTCCTGCTGGCCACACTATTCCTGATACAAGCCAGGATGCCGTTGGCCTTCTTGGCCACCTGGGCACACTGCCGGCTCATGTTCAGCCGGCTGTCGACCAGCACCCCCAGGTCCTTTTCTGCAGGGCAGCTCAGAATGCCACGGGATATCAGGGCGTTCTGAATCTGAGCACTGACTTTGCAATTGTTTCCCCTGAGGCTGTAAAGCTCCACTTGAAAAGCGACCACTGACTTGAGATGCTAATGTCACACACCTAATCTCTATGTTTGGTTCTCTCTAAAGTTCAGCAAGCAGCTGGATGCCCAAATAGGAATTAACTGCTTAAAGTCCTTTTCAGAGTTAGGCCTGATTTTCAAGAATATGCACTGAGTGTGACTACAGTTCTGGGAGGACAACACTCCCAAAAAGCTGGCTTAAAATCCATCTTTAACCCAAATTAAGTTAAAGTCCCCAAATCCCAAACTGGAAATACACCAAAAAAAAAAAAAAAAAGAAAAAAGAAAAAAAAAAAAGAGTTATTTTTTTCCTTACAGCTCTTTGCCTCATGTTCATCATCCGAATTAATAAATATAATTGTGAACACACGTATGCACACACACATATGCAAGCACGCATACACACACACACAAACATGCACACAAGCCATAATTAAAAGGAAATTATTCTGGTTGCAAAAGCAAGCACTTAACTATTAAGAGCCCCCAGAACTGAGATTACGTGCACAACCTGGATTTTCCTTTGTTGTACAGATGCATTCTAATTCAGCCTTTAATTACATGATCACTCACAGAGTAGATGGCATGTGCAGTGCTGTTTGTTGACTGCAGAGGACCGGGGGATTCTGCCTCCCATTTCAAGCACACAGGAGAGTGGGTTTTGCAGGGCAAATGTCCTTGTTCTTTTAACTCATTCCTGTCTCAGATCCACCCCTTCTCACTCTTTATTACCCCTCCCAGTTCCAGTCCCGTATCCAGTTTCACTTTTTGGCTCTTTCTCAATACGTCTCTTTTTCCTGCCTTAGCTTTCCAGTGTCCTGTCCCGGAGTTTACCAGCCCCACGAGCTCTCGGATCCTCTATGCTTTCCCACAGTTTATTTTCTAATGTTTTCTTACATTGCATTCTGTATATTAATCCCTCCCTTTTCCCTGTCATTCTACCACGGATGGTTCCCCATTAGATTTATCTTCCCTCCCATTTCTCTCCATTTTCCCAGATTCTTCCTACTGAGAAGCAGACTGCTGTGTCTCACCACAACCTTTCCTCCCAAGCTCTCCATGGCTAACTGGGTCAATGCAAATAAATAAATGGAGAATTCTTTAACCCTGGGTCCACATGGCATGGCACCGCACACCCATATGGCTAAACTCTCTTTTCCCAAAAAACACATTATCCTTGTCTCTAGTGCCTATTGGAAACACTCTACCAGTCTGTAATGACCTCCAAACTGCACCCAGAAGGTGCCTGGGAGGCTGATATGAGCCAAACCCATGCCAAAGACTGTGCTAAGATTAAGGCAATTAACAAATTTCTTAAACCTGTGCTCTGGACCTTGTTCATTTGCTAATATAGATACTACCTTTGAGTCTGAACCCCAGTCTGTTCCCCATTTGTGTCTCTTCTCAGTCCATGCCAGTGTACTCCAACCTCCTTTGTCTTTCCAGCTTTCCTGAATTCCCCTCAGCTGTCTCTTCTCAGTTTCTGCTCTAGTCTCACTGTTGGATCTCCCCCTCAGTCCCTGAAAGCACAGGGAAGACAGACTCCCTGCTTTTGTCTCAGGTATCCAGACTCCAATTTTTCCGGGCCTGTCCTAGGCCAGTGCTGCAATGACAGGAATAAGTCTTGTCTGCTCGAGCGTACCTGGTGAGAGCCGAGTCACTGGGGAATCTGGTTTTGGAAATTTGCATCTCTAGTGAGCGTGTGAGAACTGCCATTTTCCCAAGGCTTTTAATTGGCCACTTTGGGGCAGATTTTCCCCGAGATAGCAAAAAGACGTGAGAAAGAGCTTCACCTTCTGTCAGCTCTTCGTATCATGCTGTAAAGCATGGGGACAGGAGAGCTTTACAAAGCATCTCATTTGACTCATTTCAAACCAGCCCCGTTCTCCTCTGGGTTGTTCTCAGGGACAAATAGCTCTGGCTGAATTTTTCCCAAAATCATTAAAGAATTTGAACTGAATGCAGGCAACCAACTTAGAAAATTTCAGCCAAACCCTGTGCAGTTTATCAAAGCTGAACAGGGTTTTATTATAGGAAGTCTCGGGCAACCTTTGTAATTGGAGGTGCTACCAGATCCTATTAAACTGAAATCTCCCTTCCTCACAGGGGCGCTGTGAGCATTAATTTGTTAATGATCGCACAACGATTTGATGATGAAAAGGACCATATTAACATGAAGCATTATTGTCCCTACAATACAAGCTTGCCTGCTTTCATTACCCATTATGTACAGGGACATACATATTGTGGAAAAGAGATGGGGAGATAATAAACTTGATATTCTTTTCAAAGGACTAATACAATATGTTTACAGTGTTCGCGGCATGGGTAATAGGAATATTCTGGAGAGCTCTGTTTAAATAGCAAAATCCATTGGGTGGAATGTAATGATGTGTATGTATGTGTCTGCACAAATCCTGTGTCTAAACATACATGCAAACACACGCATACACGCTCTCTTCTCTTTTTCTGTCCTCTATTAACCCCCGGTTTCTCTACGCAGCCTTCACTTTACCGCCTGAAACTCACCAGTGCTACTTTAATAACCAAAAGCCTCCATAAACAACGCTCCCTTTTTATTACAGTGATACCTTTTGTTGCCTACATTGACTACAATCCTGTACTAAGCTCCTTTGGATGCAAATAGTTTTTCATTTCTCTCCTCAATCAACCTTCTTGATTCTAACTAAGGCAGAGGGGAAAAAAAAAAAAAAAGAATTAAAAAAAAAACAACCCACACTGATTCAGGCATTAATTCAGGGACCAATCTTGCAAATGTTCACATGAGTAATCCTTCCTCAGATGAATAATCCCTCTGACCACAGCAGATTTATTAACAACAACGCAGATTAAGGTTTTCAGGATCGGGCCCATCCCCTGATGCTGGGGTTCTCACCCAAAGTTTAGTGGATGATGGTCCCTCTCCTTTTGTTAGATGTATTAGAGGCCCACATGCAGCTCTCAATTATTTTATTTGATTACGTAGCTAATAGGCCCTGATCCTGTCAGCGCTCCTTAGAAAGCCTAACAAGCTGAAGTAAAAAATCCCAGCTGAGTTAGAAGACTTGGCAGGATCGGGCCCTTTAATAGTAGCTGAGAGCTGTATCTTTGAATTGTGGTCAGAACGTGTATCTTTGCTATTATCAGTCTCTTGCTTTATTTGGAAAAATCTCAATAAAATAAGCTAGCAGAGAATCTGGGAGTATACGGGCTGATATAGCTACCTATATCTAAAGAAGGCTAAATTACTATTTAAAAACAAAATTCACACATACTGTTTGTTTATTTGGAAAAAAACTTGGCTGCAATTTAATTTATATCATTCAGCGAATGATGGTTCTGTGTGCTATGGGTCCAGGGTTTTGACGTTCAGCAGAAGAATCCTCCTCCAGCAACCTTTCGGCCTATTCCTGCCTTTCTTCTTTACTTGCTCGTTTCCTGGAGAATGAAGATAGTCAGGACTGATGTAGCACTATGCCCCCTTCCCTGCACCAAACGGTGTTCATTAAAAACTTGCTGCTAGCAAGGGCCTGATCCAGCCCTCCTGGAAGTCATTGGAAAGCTGTCTATTGACGTCATGGGGACGAGGAGCATACTAATGCGTGCAAGTACCTTTACTAATGCGGGCAGTCCTGTTAACAACACCGAAGTTGTTCACAGGATTAACAGCAATCAATCAAGCCCTTTGAAAGGCACATTAAAAGCCAAAGCCTGGTGCTGCAAACCCTTTCTCACAGGAGGTGTGTGTATACCTGTGGCTGGTCCCGCTCCATCTCTCTGCTACCAGCCTAGCAGTGTCAGTGCATTTTTCCAGCTGTGTTGATTTGGGGTAGCATTTCTTCTGAGGAGGTAAAAATTGCTGGCAATCTACCCCAAAATAAATAGTGTATGTGTTCCCAAAAAAGACACTAACCAGAGTGAGGAGCAGGAGCAAATGGGGCTGTAGACGAGCTTGGGAGGGGGTCGCTTTTTTCCTGCAAGTAGACACATTAAAAAAAAAAAGGGGGGGGGGGGGGAATTTTTGAAGTGCTTTATTTTGGTTCCAAGCAGATAAATAATTTTTACTCTCTGAGAGAAATTGGAGCCTGTTACAAAAGACCTTATTCTTCCAAAATTCCTGTGGACTCCCCTGCTTATGGACTGCTGAACTGGACCCACTGTGATTACACTGGGAACATTTCTCACTTGGGAACTGCTCAGCAAAGGCTGGTTTATAGATAACAATTTCACTCCTCCTTTGCCTGTATCTGTTTAAAATCCAGTACAGCTCCTTGTACATGTGTAAAGGTGCTTATGGGGTATAGCTTATTTCCATCCACAGCAGCAGCTGTGTTCATCTCAGAGCCCTTGTAGCAATATTTGTGTCCGTATTATTTCATCCTGCCACCCCTCACAGCTGTGCCTGTGCACCAGGGGGCTGTACTTGAACAGCATCCATTTCTAAATGACTATACTTACGGCTCTGCGAAAATGGGGCGTGGACCAGCTCAAAGTTTTAAAAAATATATATTGTTATAAAAGGGACACCCTCACTGAGCACCAAAACGACTCTTTTCACTGCCTTGTTCTTTTAATTGGCTTTCATTTGGGGTGAGCCGTGATTGCAGGCAGAGCGGCCTGCTCATGGACAAGGTGTTAACAGAGCTATCCCTGGGATGGATCAGCGCCGGATGCTGTTTCACTTTTCACTATAGTGGATATTCCTTCTTTAAAAAAGGTTTAACAAGTCTTCTTCCAGTGAGCCTTCCTAGCTCTATCATGGGTGCGGTTTTAAGGTCCAGAAAGAGCAGATATTAAGATTTTTAATGTCTGGGTTTGGGGGGGTGGTGCTGGAAGATTTTGTTTCATGCGGGTTTTGTTGTTGTTGTCATTCTTTTATCACAGTCCAAGGCACAAGGCAGGATGTGAAAGCAGGTGAGTCACGGGTCTGGGAATTGGGGAGAGGGGATGTCTGAGGGTTTTACGCACCCGCAGCTCCTGCGCTGTCAGATCTCCACGTCTTTAGCCTTTAGACGTTGGAAGTGCGTGCCCGGGAAGGGAAGACAGACAGACCCCCTCCTTAGACCCCAATAAATAGCATGCCTGGTCAGGCAGCAGACAATGCGCGGTGCCTGCCACCAGCCCGGCATTAGGCGTCTGACAGCAGCTGCCTCCCCATTAGCGGCGAAAGATATTTAAAGAGCCGCAAAAGGCAGCGAAGGCTGCCGGGGGCCGGGCTCGGGTGTCGCCCCCAGGTGCGGGCCCCGGGAGGGTGGGGGGTATCCGCGGNGGTCAATAAAACATGCAGGAACGTTGCAAATTTAAACTAATACCCTCCCTCCTCCTCGGCTGCCCCTTCCGTTTACAGCCACACGTGTTCCCGGCGCCCTGCCCGGCGCTCCNAGAAAAATTGCTCTGAGCGCACGCAGAGCCTTGTTTTTTTTCCTGTCGGGATTACTGATATTATTATTTGGGGGACAAGGGGGAGCTGTGTCCTTAATCCGAGCCTCCCTGCCCTCCCCACCCCCAGATGCTGTGAAAGGAGAGCTGATTTCATTTCCACCATACAGTACACTTTGTCTAGAGAGCATTGTTCGGACAAGCAACTCCCGATCCCTGATGACTACAAAATACGATTTATGTTTCCATCAGAGAGAGACAGAATATCCTGATGGCTTGAAAGTCGGGCAAGAAAATCTTATCTGATCAATCCCGTTCCGATACACACACGCACACACACCACACGCAGCCAGTATAGGAGATAACGCCCGCACTGATTGTACGTAAAATAAATATCGGCAGCATGAAAATTAACAATAGTCATCTCGATATTTTTCGTCTCTCTCGAAAGAGCTACAATAATACAGTTTGCGCCTTTCCTAGCTTGATGTCATCATCAGCAGCATAATTTAAAAAAAAAAA
>WAAD01041445.1:15485-76205 GCA_013389945.1 Fregata magnificens | reverse complement strand
AAAAATTAAAAAAAAAAAAAAAAAAAAAAGAGCTTAAAGAGCATGCATTTTTTTTTTTAGATGCAACAAGAACAGATATAGTAGAGAGCTTGTAACATCACAACCACAACAACAACAGCAAAAGCAACCTCTGAGCCCGAGGATTCGTCCGTATCAGAACTGCTTTTATTATCAATTGCAAAATCATAACAAGAGTAAATAATAAATAAGAGACATCATCGTAATAGGAAGAAGTCAGAACACCTTGGGTTTGTTTTTTTCCCCCCTCTCAAATAAAAAGGCAGATTTCCCGATGATCACTGAAATTATAACGACAGCGATTGATCGGAGGGCTTGCAAAGGAAAAGGAAAAAAAAAAAAAATCATCATCATTGGTCCTAAAAACGCAACCGTTCCCCTTTGCTCACTTGGCACAATAGAAATTGACTGTCTCTCAAAGAACCATGCGCCTAGTGCTATTTATAGCCAGGGGCTGTGTTGGAAGATACCATTAAGCTTCTCCCGGGCAGACAGACAGGGGGGTGGTTGGATGGGAGGAGGGGGTTTAGCCAGAGTAGAGGCAAAAGCAATCCCCCACCCCCAGCCTCCCTTCCCCGCACACACACACATCCACACACTCACACCCCACCCCCTAGTCTGGCTGGGAATTTGAACCGATCCAGCCTGTTTAAACGGAAAGGACACAGATCTTCAATGTAAAAAAAAAATCAGATCAGACCCAGAGAGAGAGAGAGACGGAGAGGGAGGAGTGTGTGTGTGTGTGAGTGTGTGTGTGTGTGTGTGAAAGAGGGAGAGGGAGCGAGAGAGCGAGAGAGAGGGAGAGAGAGAGAGGGAGAGAGGGAGGGAGAGAGAAAAGAAGAGGGGGAAAAAAAGGAAAGAAGATTTTCTCTATGTATATAAAGATGGCCACGTTAGCAAACGGACAACCAGACAATACCAGCCTGAGTAGCAATCACAGCAACCCCAGCACCAACGGGCATATGAACGGATTAAACCACAGTCCCGGAAACCCATCCACCATCCCAATGAAGGACCACGATGCCATTAAGCTCTTTATTGGGCAGATCCCCCGTAACCTGGACGAGAAAGACCTCAAACCGCTCTTCGAGGAGTTCGGGAAGATCTATGAACTGACGGTGCTGAAGGACAGGTTCACTGGCATGCACAAAGGTGAGTTACCTCCTGAACTTTCCCGGGAGAGATCGGGAGAGGCAGGCAGGCTCCCGCTCCCTCTCTGGGTCTCTCTTTCTCTCTTTCCTTTCGATTTCATTTCATTTTATTTCATTTTTGGTTGGCCCGGGGGCGGAGGCGGCAGGCTGGGGGGGCAGGGAAAGAAATAATAGACCCCTCTTGGAAAGAGAAGAGAGAGAAGCAGGGAAGGGGGTCAGCTCCCTTTGGTTTATTTATTAGTATTTTTATTTCTTTCCCCCCTTGTTTGGGGGGTGAGATGCAGGCACTTGCGAAAGCCGGGGCGCCCAGGCGAGCGCAGGAGCGGGCGGCTGGGCGGGCAGGCAGCTGTCCGCACGCCGGTGGTGCTGAAACGAGGGAGAGGATTTCTTTATTTATCTTGGGGAGCCGCACATTTTCCACCCAGGGGTGTGTGTGTCCGTGTGTCTGTCCCTGTGTTTGCCAGGAGCTGGGAAGCCCCTATTTTACAACTGTTGTGTATCTGGCACGGTGCCTTTTCTTTTTCTTTCTTTCTTTTTTTTTTTTTTTTATTTGTTTTTTTTTAAAATTTTTATTTTTACTGCTGTTACAATTATTATTTATAGTCTGCTCCAAAGCCAGAGGCGGCGGAGAGTGAGTTGTTCCGGGGGGGTTATTTCATTTTGGTTTTGTTCAGCGTGGGAACAGAGATATAAACAACAATAAAAAAGCCTATCTCAAGTGGGGCGGGGGGGGGTGTACGAAATCACGACGTGTGTGTGTGTGAGTGTGTGTGTGTTGGAGAGGGCGAGCCAGGAGGGACCGGTGGCAGTTTAGTTCCAGAGGGGAGAAGTCTCCAAGCAGGCATATTCCAAGCACTACTTTAATGTGTCCAAAGTCCATCCCAGGAACTTTTTAGGTTTTCTTTAAAGGCAGTGGAGCCATACTCCCCATGCGATGCCTCGCTCGCTCCATCTCTGCCCGCTCCTTTCCCTGCCTAGCTTAGGCTCTCCAGAGGTGCATTTCAGATTAGATGATGCTACGTTTTGGGGGTGGGGGAGGGTGTGTGTAGTGGGGGAGAGATGCTGGGATCCTCGGGTAGGAAAGTAGGACTCGCAGGGAGGAAGTTGAAGATAATTTGCATGGTAGCCCCGCTTAGGAGCAGGAGAGACCCAGGAGTGAAGCAAGCCACTTTATTAACTCAGGTTCTGTATATGTGTGTGTGTGTCTACATGTGTGTGTGTGTTTATTTTATTAGATATGTAGTTAGTTATTAAAAAAAAAAAAAAAAGAAAAGAAAAAGGTCAGATCAGAAGTGATTAGGGTGTGACTCCAGATTTAGAGCAGGAGGAGAAAGGGTTTTGCAGGGGGCCACGGGGGGAGTGGAAGTTGCAGCTGTTACAGGAGAGGTTCAGTAGCAGTGTCTACTCCAGCTTGGTGGACTCCTGGCAGGGAGAGTCACTGGTAATGGCATTACTGGCTTCCCAGCTTTCCAAATGCCTTGGCGAGTTGTAAATCTTGAACTTAACGGCATGTTTAGCAGGCATCTCTTCCCCCTTCCCACTCACTCCCCTCCTCTCTTCCACCCTCAGGAAATGTGAATGAAAATATACCCCGACAGTGCAAAGTACCAGTTTCGCACAGGCTAGAGAAAATATTCAGGGCTCGGGGACTGGGGACTCAGTCCAAGTTATAGGATATTTCTTCCTTCCTTTCTTGCCGGTCGCTCCAAACACCCTTCTCATATTTACAATCATCAGTGTAGCCCTTTCGAACCTTGCTTTCTTTTCAGACTAGCTTCCTAGAAGCCACATCAAGGTCTGATAGGCATCATTTAAACATGACATCCATACTATAATAATTATTAATAGAAACAATAAAAATAATAGTAAGAAGCACAGGGAAAGAAAGGTCCTGGGAGGTTTCATCTCATAGATGAAGCACAGTGAGAGCAGCCACTGAGCTCATGTGTGCGCGCATGTGTTTGCAAAAATTATCTAAGGTTTCTGTAAAATAAAAATAACAACAGTAAGAGCTACACTGAAGAGAATCACTCAACATAGTGTAGAGAAAATCTTTGAGCTAACACCTCGATAAAGGATTTTTGTGGTGGTGGGAGGTTATTTTGATTTGTTGATGAGATTTTATTCTTTTGTTATGTTCTATCTTAAACCTGTAATTAATCAATCTATGCGCTAACTTTAATTTCTATTTCATAGATGTGAATTCTTCCTCTTTCAGTTCAGTTTTGCTTTTACTGTGTGCTTGTATTCACAGAGACAAACTCAGGAAGGGGGGCAGGGAGGGGGAGAGAGAGAGAGGGATCATTTATCTTGCTTGGATGTGTTTAACACATATTCCTGAATTAAGCAAGATACTAACTTCATTTCCCTTCATTTCATTTCTGTTCTAAAGCTGCAACCTAGGAAAAAAGCCAGGTGGGAAATCTTGTCACCTCACCTCATCAAACCGAATTGCATGAGTTCATCTTGAAAGAAACAGTCATTTTTAACCTCCTAGAAGTTTTGGACTTTGGAAGGAAAAATGGTGATGATGATTGCTGTTTCACAGGCTAGGGTTTGAGTGAAGCTTCAATAGACACCGAGTTGCCAGTGTTTCAGAGATCGGTTTTATTTAGTACATCCGAGAAGAGTTTGAACTCCTTTCTAGCGATGCCGCTGATTTATTAGCTAATCCTGATAAAAATGTGCCTCTGGCTACCTGGAAAAAAATTACTTTCTTGCCAGTAGTGATTAATTACTATTAAGTCAAAAAGCATGATGGGGCTTTGAAGGATGAGGATTGTGTTTGGCTTTTTTAATTGTTTTATTTCATTTTATTTCATTTTTAATCTATTTTTTTTTTCTTTTCTCTTTTCTAAATGCAGTCATGTGAAGCACAGTATTCACTCAGATCTCCTTATTTTGGCTTTGCTTTGCAGGCATAGGTGAAGAATTGCATAAAGATAGTCCAACTTGGCTCTCAGGGGTAGGATGGCAATATGAAACCCCAAGATGCTTTCCATAAGTGATGCATAATGCTTACACATTAATTGATCCATCACTCTCAGTTGATTTCATTCCTAATCCAGGGGATGAGGCCGTGGCAGTGGTATACCTTGAAGGGTTAACAGTGGGCTGTAGTTTATTTAAGTGTATGGAGAGCAAGCCTTGGGTGTGGAGGGGGAGAAGGTGGGTTTGTGTTGGGAGGAGGGAAGAGACAGGAATTAGCTTAAAGTAAAAACGTAGCAACCAGAGTAATTTCAGGTGTAAATCCATTGAAATGAGAGCACAGGATGTGTATTCTTGAAAATATTAATAAGAGATCCTATTGTGGTGCTCCTGTATAGCAGGAGGAAATTGAAAATTAAGAACCTGAAGATAAAGTACATGACTATGCCCCCCCCCCCCCAAAAAAAAAACTATCACAAAAGGAGAGTGAAGTCCCAGGTTCTCTCACCAGCAGCCCCGACTGATACCAGGCCAGATACCAGGGAAGAGGCAGGGGAGCACGATTCTCTTACAGACACGAGAAGAGAGAAAAGGGTACGGGGGAAGCAGTGTGTGAGGGAAGGCGGGAAAGGCTTGCCAGATCCCCGAGAAAACAAGCTTTCATGGCACGAGCATAGCTGCTGCATATTTCCCCCGTTCCCGCTTCTCTCCACACAGGGTAGGAACAGGCTCCTGCTGTGGTACTTTGCTCTAGGGTTGGGAAGAGGCTGTGTGCTGAGGTCTGCGGGTAGAAATCTGCCGGGGCTGAGCTGACCCACCCACGCGCTCCCATATACACACGCACACATACACATGCACGGAGTTAACTAATCACACTTGAACAATTTAGCAAGCCATTCATTCATAACTTTCCCCCTTCTTATCTAGCAGTGGAGTATGCTTAAAGGCTGAGTTACTGGGAGACATAAAGGTTAGTGCTCTCAGGACAGCCATATTATAATGCATTATCTTTGAAGTCATTTAAGGCCAATTTAAGTGGTATTTAGTATAATATTTATGAATTAATGTAATCTAAATATAGGACTGTCCCTATAGGTTTAAACAGCCTTTTCTATCAAAGCTTGCTTGTACCCAAGGCCTGAAATGTGTTTTAATTTAAAACACACAGGTCTCCATAATATTCTATTTAGGAAGTCAGAAGAAATCAGCATTCCACACTTAACTGAGATTTACTGAAACACACGCGGGTGAGTGCACTTAAAGAGTGGAGATAGTGTGCAGTGGGAAAGCAAGAGTCTTTCACAGACCTGAGAGCTACAACATTCTTTCATCCCTTATTTGGAGGGGAAAAAAAGCACAAACCCCCCAAAACCTCCTTGAAATCCACCATTGCGGTCCCATGGTTAGGATGGTGTTCCTACCTGACCCGAACCTCACTCGATAAGCGCTCAATGCAGCTAGAAAAATGCAGTATGAAAAGAATAGTTTAGTTCTTTTGCTGCTTTACCTTCTCAAAAGTACAAATAATTTTGAAATTTAAGACACCTCGGGCGTAGGTAAACAAGGCTTCCATTCATTATATTCTGTTCTGTTTGATTACAAAGATAGATGATAGAAAAATTAGAACCTTGTTCAGTCTAAGGATGTTTATGAAGGTTTTAGATATCTCAGAAATTCAAAGGTGCAATGAAAATGAGCATTCAGTTAAGATGATATATTTGTATATATGTATAAATGTACAGATTTTTGTGTGTGTATACATATAGAAAAAAGAGTTGTATACACATTCATGCATATAGCCTTTGGGAAATGGAAATTTAGTTGAAAAGAAGCACAACGCAATACAGGTGCTGAATAAACTCCTCCATAATTGAAACATAAGGCTTGCCTGGCTGAAAGCAACACATACAGCATTTAGTATAGTAGTAAACGAAACAAGTTTTAGGGAGGTAAATGCACAAATAAACTGGAATAAAACAGAGGAGACTTTATGCCTTAGGTCTAAAGAACAACCCCTTAAAACAATCAAAATGCAATTGGATAGCTTGATGGAAGAGAGAAGAAAAAAACAACCCCCTGTACATTATAATCTCCCATACAGATGAGCGTTGTATGTGTTTTCATAATGTCAAACAGATAGCCCAGATTGCTTCATAAATTAGAAGGCTATATGTTAACTCTTTTTTCAGGGGTCTGGATTCTGGTTTCTAAAAGCAGCTGCAGCCAGTTATGATGCTGTTGTTACGGTTGTGTCAGCATTTCCAATACAAACTCCAATTTTCTGGGATCTCTCGCTTGGCTGTTAAGTTTTGCACTGAAAGCTGTTCTTCAGCTAGCCCCACTACCATATCAACTAATCATCCTTACAAGAATGGATTTGTTTTAAAGTTACATAATGTGAAGGAAAGAAAGAAATTAAAGTTCGTGTTTCTAGAGCTTTTGTTTCTTCTCTTACCTTTCTCCAGGTTAGACTTATATTTCCTACACATTTGTGGACTACGATTGTTTTTGTCCCTCAATATCTACATACACTGGTGCCTTTGGGCATTTTAGGGAAGGAAAAAAGGTACTTAATTTTTTCTTTAAGAAAAAAAGAGCGACAACAACCAAATTTCATAGTATTTACTTGGCCAAAGCAAGCTTTTAATTAAAGGGTGAATCAGGAACTTACTAATTTCTGAAGTATAACAACAGAAACAGTGGACAGTTTCGTTTTGGGTTTTTTGGGTTGTTGTTTTTTTTTTCCCCTGTATTCAGCCACAAGAGATCAGGAACAGCAGCGCTGAAGTAGGGAGAAAAATTGAGGATCCTTGTCACCTTGGATGAAAAGTATGGTTCATCTGGTCCTGTATCCTGCACCAGCCAGTGGCCAGCGCCACAGACAGGGCTTTCTTTAGCACAGGATTCAAATTGCATAGTATAATAAAAGCCAGGCAGCTGATGGAATAGTCTTTTGAAGGAAGTTGTCAGAGAGTATCTGGAAATTTTGCCTGGGTAAAGAGTGAGTGAGATTGCGGAAAGTGTCTTGTGCTCAATTGAAAAGTGGATTGTACCTGTCAAGGAGTGCGGGCAGAGGACTCTTTATGCAAGGTGGCCAAGAGCAAGGGGCAAAAGGGGCTGGATGATCGAGGAGGGCCTCCCCTAGCCTTAAGAGCTGGAAATAAGCAGCCACATTTTTCAGCAAGACGTCAGGGTGTTTTTTATCATGCATACCCTGTGCGCATACATACCAGCCGCACTGACCCGACAGACCATAACGACACTAAAGGAGCTGTTACCGTCCCTCCCGTCAATCAAGTGTGAACCGAGGCGGGTTTATGCGACAGACAGTAATGGTTCCAAGGGAGAAAAAGTGGGGGAGATGATCTAGGCTGTTGGGCCGCTTACCTGCATTTAAAATAGAGAAAAAGCCTCAGATGCCCAAAGACTCGTGTAAGTGTTGGCTATAGCCTTACAATAATATTCCATAACAGCAGGAGGCTGCAGAGCTCAACGTGACCTGTCCACCAAGCGCTGCCTGGTTTCTGCCCTGTAAGAGTTTGCACTAAGCAGGTGAGGTGTTAAGTGAGCTAAGTTGAATCCCTGCCTTAACAAATAGGCTAGTGTTTCATTAATCCCAGCATCATCTTTACTTAGGGAGCGAAGGCCTGTTGCCTGCTTGCTGGGCAGAAGTCAGTGAGATTTTTGCCATCACTTTGTTGGGTTCATGTTTGGAAATCCTGGTGCAGGCTTGCACTTACTTGGTGTTTCACATTCCCTTTACAATTCCGGATTGTGGATTTACATAGCAAACCACACTTGCAGTTAATGCTACTGGCTTCTATGCTTGCTGGCTTGTCCCTTAACTTAGCTTTCCTTCTGTAAGTGAAACTAAAACTAAAACAAAGCTGAGCAACTGACAAAAGCCTGACCCCTGCCACATTTCTCGCTCACTTAACTGCTCCACCGATGCCCGTATGACTGTTGCCGGGGTTTGTCATGGCGGACTGACCCCTACGTATTAAAATCTGCAGTGGAAAAAGGGAAAAATAGTAACCATGGCGAGTTAAAGTTATGGCTTTTCTTCCACTGTCGCTTCACTGACTGAGCTGGGGTATGTATTATCGGGGCCCTTCTCTCTCCATAACTCCTCAAGATGCATCATTGCATTTTGGGGATTGCAGGATCTATTGAATTACTTTGTGCTGCATTGCTTGGTGTGGGCTGGAGTCAGGATGTCACCACAGATATTGCATTTGTTTGCTTTTGTCACCATGAGCCACAGCCTGAATGCACACACAGGTGAATGCAGCTTTTAATGTGCATTCATTATATCCAACTGACATCCCCTCGAAGGAAGAGAGGGCTTATTATTGTCGCTCCTTAAAATAAAGATGGATGAGAGCTCTAAACCTCTCAAATAAAGTGCCTGACCATACATAGTAGCTAAAAATAAATCATATACGGCCATCTATTCCATGTAAATGAATGGCAAGACATATAGATATAGACATTGTGTTAAGTTTGTCAAGCAGAAGCAGCCAAAAATATCGATCAAGGCGAGGGGGAAAAATTGATAATGAACTGGACTCTGAGAAGACTTTAATTGACAGTGACTTCTGTGAACCAGCTTTGGACATTATATATAAACTGACCACGAAGTAACTTTATTGCAATGCACTCTCCTTTAATTAATTGTCACCTTTGTTAAGACTGGCTACAGATCAAAGGTTTAAAGATACTTAACAGGTTCTTAGTAACAAACCCTTCAGATGCATTAGAAATATCCAACAGCTCAGCCAATGAGGCATGCAGATTTCGATCTACCTCACCCTTATCTGTTTATTTCTCCCTCCTTTGTTGAACACGGACAATCGTTGTTTAACATTAACTATTTCATAGATGGCTTTGTTGGCAATGTTGATGCCTCCAGGGATGTAGAGCTGCCGACGAGAGGGGCCTTCGCTGTTAGGTCTGTCAAAGTATTTTGTCAGCGGAAAGTTGCTTACAGTTTGATAGACCAAGGTGCAGTGCAGACACAGTTTGTAACGCAGGCTGTTCTTTCCCCTTTACGTTGCTGAGGTCTGTAATTTCCATATTTAAATCTGGAAAACATAAAAAGACATGGTTTGCATGAAAGGTGCAGCTGAGAATTAACTTTTATGTGAAAAGTGCATATGCAGAGAGGTACAAGTGTGCCTGCCACATCTGTATATCACACACACATGCAACCATTTATTAGATGTGCATATTAATGAAAACATGCATTCAGTACAGACAGGCTGATATATGTCTCTAAATAATTCCTTTCTAAAAGACGGTATAGAGATCATACTCTTGCATGAAAGTGGCAGGTGACTTAGCAGGCTATTCCTGGAATTATATGCAGAGTTTAATATGATACATAGCAGTTTGTTCATTATACTAATTTAATGATATGGTCACACTTAATTAATCCATGTCTGGTTTATTTGTACATTGTGTCTCAGTCTCCAAAATATTTTAGAGGCAACCCGGCTGACTTCCCAGTGCGCTGGGGCAGATAACTCTGGACATGAAGCTTCTTCAAACAGAATAAAAATGGAGCTTTGCAGGCAGAGTTGGTCTGATGAGATCTGACTGCATATTTGGCCTGTTTCTAATTCAAATGCCTGTGTATATAATACACAGAGACTGTGTATGCCCGCATGTATCGAAAGGGCAGGCTTATATTTGCACATAGTTCCTCTCCTTTTCAGTCCCTAAGGATAGATTCGCATCACATAATATGCATCACTCACTGCAAACACACACAAATATCTTTGTCGGATTTGGTAGCTTCTTGCAGGTAGATGTATAAAGCAGCATCAGCCTAATAATATCCCTATAAAACAGTGCTTCCTTCCTAGGATCCAGAGGGATGAAGGTTGTCAGAAGATCAAAAGATATATCACAGTGTGCTTGTAGAAATCCCCTGATTATGTTTCCTCTCTATAATGCTCTAATTCACTATTTGATCAATTGTAAAAGGGCCAATGCTTTAGGAGGAAAAAAAAAAGTATTAGGTTACTAGATGCTTGAGGGTGAGTGAAAATCACACCTAAAATTATATGTAGCAATACAGTAATGAGCTTATCAATACTTCTTTAAGGAATCTGACAGCCCTATAGGAGAGATTCAGTTCTGCGAGCAAAGGTCACAATATAGATATTGCTTATTAAGACTATCGATAGCCTGGTTGACCAATCTAACCAGGGACTGTATAATGTACCTACTGTTAACAGGCAGGGAGGAGAACTATGAAGAATTTACAGAATTGCCTACATGTAATATTAATAATATTGATTGATTCTAATAATATAATAAGGTAAAGATGCGCTTCTTTGAAGTGGTGCATGAGAGAGAGGCGGGGGGAGAGAGAGGGAGATACCTTTGCTGAGTAGATTGAATTGGCTTGCACCTCTTTGAAAGCTAACCCAGAGAAAACTCAGTTTTCTTGCCTCTTACAGGCAGGACTCTGTTTCTTGCCCGTTATTTCACCTGACCCAGACAGAAATGAGATACCTCTTTCTCTGCGATCGTGTCTTTGCCTGGCAGCTGCAGAGAAGCCAGGGGCCTGAGAAACTCAGAGCAGCCAGAACCATTTTGGTCAACCGACCAGTTCAGCCCCCGTCAGAACAGGATTAATCCCAGAGAGCTCTTTTTCAACACAGCAATTATTATTTTATTTTTTCACACCTTTAGCAGCATTGAAGAAATGGGGGGGGAAGAGAGAGTGGAAGTAACGTATGTTCTATGATATGTATAATCTATAATTGATGGGAAAGGACTTTGCAGAGCAGCTACAGACCTGCTCCAAAGCCTGCTGAAGTCTTGAGGAAACCTCTGCCTTGCATGCAGTAGCGTTTGGATTGGGCCCTAAGTTACGGGCAGTTCTGCAAGATGCCGCTCGTTGAGGCAGGAATGACCGATACTATGCAATGTGACTGCCTTAAAGTTGTTACTCATCTAAATCCAGATACACAGACCTGCTTGCTTCTGAATTTCCTAACTACTCCCTCTTCAGCAATAGGCTGCCTTATCTAGGTATGCTAGTT
Source organism: Fregata magnificens (assembly GCA_013389945.1). NCBI lineage: Eukaryota > Metazoa > Chordata > Aves > Suliformes > Fregatidae > Fregata > Fregata magnificens. The sequence continues at coordinate 65,053 of WAAD01041445.1, read as the reverse complement.
CACTCCTTCTGCTATAGCATCCAGCTTGAAGTGTCTCGTTCCAGTTTCTGTGTGGTAGTTTCAAGATGGTTTGCATTTCATTATGCCTTCTCTCAGTTTACAGGGCAAGTGTTTTTCTTTTGTGAGCATTTAATTGCTTTTAAAAGTGATTTATTTGATCGTATTCCATCTTCAATAATACATGGATGAGGATGCAATTTTTCACCCTCTTTTATAAAGATATATTGTTATTCAGTTATGCTATTCTGCGGATTTTATTCTGTTTTGTGCATTCGGAGGTAGTCTGGTCATTTTTTTGCTTTGTTTTCCTTCTTCCTTTTTTTTGGTGGTGGTGGTGGGGATTATGGATTTCTTTTTCTTTTTTTAAAAAAAAATCTCATTTAAGATACTGGCAATAAATGAGAAAAGTAGAAGTAAGTGAGGAATGGATAAGAAAGACAACCGACAAAAATCCTGTGGCAAAGTCTTTAAAAGCATACCATTGCTGCATGTTTATTTACGAGAGTCTGGATCCAGCCCATTTTGATACCAAAGAAAAGAGTATCTTACAAGTGATTTAACTCCAAGTTTCATCATTGACAGAAAAGGGAAAAAAGAACATGCCAACCCATAGAAACACTGGAAGGAAATGCATATAAAGATCTTGCAGGATATAAGGGTGATAGAGTGGTGCTCGGTTTTATATTCTACTATTAGGTTAATAAAAGTTAAGAGCAAATTAAACAAACAAATAAATAAACAAGAAAAACAAGAATTGACGTTCCTTCTGGATTATTTGCTAGTGACTAATACACCTCAGAGCTGCCCCCTCTAAATTGCTGCCTGTGGCTGCAGCTTCATTCAAAAGAAGGGCATTACCTGGTGGGTGAGGGAGGGCAGTGAGGACGCCTGGGTTCTAATCACGGCGTGGATAATTACTCACCAACACTCTCTGACGGAGTCACTTAAGCTCGGTGCCTTCAGGCCTGATCTGAAACCTGTTGAATCAATGGGAAGATTCCCATTGGCTCCAGTGAGCTATTGATCTTTCATTTCCCCATCTGCAATACTAGGCCAGTTGGATTTTTTTTTTTTTATTTCATTCTTTTTTTTTAGAAAGGAGAAGTTGATGGCGTAAATTTGACATTTATTTTTTCTCAGTAAAGGTTGTGGTGCATCTCTGATGACAAATGTGTTACGTCAGAGCCCCTTTCAGTGCAGATCAGAAAAACATGCATTCAAAAAACACGTGGTGGGGAGGTGGAAAGTTAGCTTTGCTCATTTCACTTGTAAATACATATTTGTCCTTGTTTTGCCAAGAAAGGGTCAGTGGCAATTTTGCCAGTTTTCTTTGTGTGAGTAGGATTCAGCCTTCGTAATTTCTCCGTCTACAGGAATATCATCATTCACTGATTCAGGATCTTGATTTTTTTTCTTCTTTTAGTGAATCACATATATATACTCTTCATTGTTATGGCAACTGAGGGAGCTGCAAAGCTCAAGGATTTGACGAAGGGCTGCATCCCACCTTTCTTCTCTAAGGGCCTGATCCAAACCTATTGTTTGCAATATGATTTAGATCAAGATGAAGGTACCTGCCTTCACCGGGTCAGTAAAAAGAGCAAGTTCCCTCTAGACAAGTGTACTCCTGTCCTCAGTATGGGCAGATGGAATTGGCAGTCATCGTCCATTTGCTGACGACCGGCCCAACACTCTCTGAAGTCAATAGTTAGACTCTGACCCAGCCTCACAAACAACAGACAGACACCACGTGAATCCTTAAGCAGGGATGTGAACGTCCCTGACTTTGGCAGAGCAAGGTAGTCCAGAAGGGAGTTTTCACTGCTGCTACCCAAGAAGTAGCTTATTGTGGGGAATAAACAAGATTCCAGTGACCTCGAGTATCCAGCCACAGCAAAATTAATTTAGAAAGCTTTTCATTTAAAAGGGGAGTTTCAGGTGATCTCCTACAGTGAAGATCTGACAAGCAAATGAATCAGGCTCCCTGTTGTATTTTTTTTTATTTTATTATTTCAGTTGCAGTTTTATTTAGTTCATCAATAGCAACGTTTTTGGGGGTTTTTTTTTTTTTTTTTTTGTGTTTCCATCCCATCTGTGCTTATGTCTTTTATGAAATAAATGGAGGAGCTGGAGTGTGCATGTGTGTACGTGTATGTGTAGAGTCGATTATCTAACCCCTAGTCTATTTGAAATCATCACAGTGCACTCAAGTCAATGATATTCTGTCAAAGGTGGAGAGGAAGCATGCGTGCAGTGTGAGTGTGCGAACGTGATGCTGCTTGATTGCCTGAAATCCAACTAAGTCTCAGTTTCAAAGGCCTGGGGGCAGCAGGGAAAGTATTTGTTTGTTTAATTATTTATATATTTACTCAGCTTTACTGACAGTGTTTGCAGATAGGGAAAAAAAAAATTGAAGAAGGAATGTTGGGTTCTTGTTTGGAGGGGAATGTGTATTGTATTAGCCTCAATCTGTTCTCCCATATAACGGCTGCTTTGTGCTGTTAAATGATCATTTGTTACTGACCGGCTCATTGAAAAAGGCCAGAGACGTGCTGGTAGAATTAGGTTTTACGAGTTTATTCATAAAAGGAGTTGCACAATAGGTGTGTCATTCCCCTGCCTTCTCCCCTACACCGATTCAGCGACAGGACTTCTGGCAGAAGCTTCTTAATTCAAAGAGAAATAGCGGAGCCACCAGCAGGCCCAGTGACCCTGCTCTGTGCTACCAGGCAAAAGCCGTTGGACCGATTGCCGGGCGAGCAGCTCGGTTCTCCACCCCTGGCCCTTGTGTTTGCTTTCCAAGTGCTGTGCCCAGGCTCTTGCTGGCTGCGTTTGCATCCAAGACCAGCTCCTCACCCTCCCTTCCCAAGCTTCCTCCCCTGGTTGCAGACGCAAGTGTGGGTGCGTGGACCACAGGCTCAGATCCATCCCCAGGTGCCGCTCCAGGCTCACTGCCCGTTTCCCACAATGTCCTTCTCAGCCTACCTGTGCTCATGAGTCGTTTATTTTCCATAGCCAACCTCTGCTGCTACAGACCTGTTTCCCTGGCTCTTGCCATCACTGTTCACACTCCTCTTCCCTCGGTTCAGCTCTGCACCGACGTTTTGCCCTCGTGCTGTCGCTGGCTGTCACCCCTGTAGAGAGCATTTCACCGGTTCATGTCATGAGTTGCCACTCTGATTCTCTCAGACCACGTTAACGATCTCTCCTCTCTTTTCTCAGCTCTTCCCTGAACAGGGTTTGGGAAAAGGGAGCCATACTGACCAAGTATTGTCAAAAAGAAAAAAGCCACGTGTAGTAGCAGAAAGACCCGCACCCAGAAAGTATACACACGCAGATAGACAGACGTATGTATTTCTGTATGTAAATTACAGAGAGAGTAGGCAAAAAAGGTGGTTTTTTTTCTTTTGAGGTTCAAAGCTCGATGTCCTCTTTCAAAGACTGAAAAAAACCCCCAGTGCAGTAAGTCTATAATTTCACCAAGGCAATTGCACCTTTTTTTTTTTAACTTTTCTTGTTTCATTAAATCAGCAGCAGATTTCTCACACCTGAACAAAAATCCTGCATATATTTTCCTTTGAATTCTTAAAATCGTCATCTTATTCTTAACTATTCCTGGCAGCCCCTTCTGGGACTACAGTTTAGCTTCTTGCAAAAATATTTTTCCCTGCTGTTTTGAAACATAACTACCCCTTAGCTCCAGGACCCTTCTCTAGCAACCCCAACTTAAAGCAAGAAGGCAAAATAAGCCTTTGATGTAGTGCTGCATCAGAGTCTTCTTCATTCAGATGTAGGTAGGAAGGCATTAAGACCCTATTTCTAGCCCAGCCCTCTTACTAGCCTTCTGTGTCCTGCCAGATCCCGTTCCTAGACCTTGCTCTTCCTCAGTTTGCTATGTGTAAAGAGGAATTTATGATATCCAGCTTTGCAAAGAGCTTCATGTGTATTTAACGTATAAGTCGTGCTGCAGCTTTAGCGGTGATGGTCTAAGGTTATAAATGAGACAACATTTGTAAGGAGAGGTAATATCTTTTATTAGTCCGGCTGATATAGCTGGGAAAAAACGACAGACTTCCTTGTGTGCCTGAAAGCTTGTCTATTTTTTTCCAACTATATCAGTTGGTCTAATAAAAGACATTACCTCTCCCGGCAAGTCTTGTCTCATTTGAGGTGTGAGGCTAATTATTTAGGCCTGTTTTTTGTCTGTGTTGAGGGATTAGACATTTCCTCACCTAGGTGGCCAGGGGAAAAGCAGCCCGGGTTGGTGTCCCCTTCTCTCACCTTCTGTGATCAGCAGCAGTGGCCATCTCACAGGCGTTAAGAGGCGCAGAGAAACTCTGACAGCCCCTGTTTTCTGATCCTGGAGATGTCCTTTCTTTTTTGCTGTTCTGCTCCCATACGAAGCACCACAGGCCCTTTCCTCACCCCTGTGACTATGATTTATTTATAAAATTGCTGCGTATATGTGTGCGTGCGTGTGTGTGTGGGCAACCACACAAACATCCCCAAGCTGCCGAGCAAGCTGATGAGCATTTTCTAATGTATTTAGCAAGTAATAATGCAAACCACAGGCGAAAACTATAGCGAGGAGAACAGGTAAAATACTTAAGCCAGGGAAGACGTTGGAAGGAAGGGATTTTTTCTCTCAGCTACAAATAAATTGCAGCCCCCACCATGTCTGGGAGAAGCATTTTGGGTTTTTTTTTTTTTGTTTGATTTCATAAAACACAGCTGAAAATACCAAGCAGCTGAAAAGAATCCAGAAACAGGTAGCAGGTTTTCAGACACGGCAAAATCCTGCTCATATGCATGAGGCAGCAGTAGTCAGAGGACAGCTATTACTTATGCTTGGCTTTACTACCAGGGAAAGCGTTGGATCATCTATTCAGATCAGGATAGTCAGCTATGCCAAAGGTTTAATCAAATATTAAACATGGTCAGTAAACTTAAACCAATGTTGGACGTGCAGGAGTTCTTCTCCTTTTCAAGCAAGCACTCTACGGAGAAAGTTTTCTCCCATCCCTCTCTGATTGGGATTTTTTGTGGCTGGAGGGATCCTTTTTTCAGACAGGGACCCACACTGGTGTATGTCTAGGTAAATACATGTGCAGGTGGGGGTTTGCACGTGTGTCTCTTACCCTGTCAGGCAGAGATCGAGTTGTTTTTTCCCCACAAGTTCACATCTTTCTCCCTCAGATAATTTCCTGTACACTTCTAATCGTTTACCCCATACGCTCTTCTGTGTCTATCTGTCCCTCTCCAAATACAATGTTTTCTCTCTCACGCTTCCTCTCATCATCCGTTCAACAGAGTTAGAAAGGTGCATGCATGTGGACGTGTATGTGTGTGTATTTGCAAACCCGTGCAGGTAGATGTGCGTATCTGGCTGCTTAGTGACAAATAATACACGTACAAAGCCACATCTGCCTCCTTCCTATGTACATTTGGGCTGTATTTACATCCTCCAGCCCTTATTTATTCTGACTGGGGGCACTCAGAGGTAGAACACTTTGCAGGGAGCTATGGTTTATGATGTTACCTCTCCCTTCTATTATTCATTCCCTCTGATTTTTATCTAATCTCTCTTTGATTGTCCTGGTACAGCTTAAGAGACAAAGTGAATTTTTATTACATCATCAATATAATCTCCAGCTAATCAGCATCTGTGAGCATTACCGTGCCCCCTCTGGCTTTTCATCTGTGTCCATAAATAATAAGAATAATAATAGGGGCCATTTTTGTGTGCGTGTGTGTGTTTGTGTGTGCGTGTGTTGGTATCAGGCAGAGAGTCACAGCTGCACTTTTCCATTTCAGCCAGTTTGTTTCAGCAACATTGGACCCAGCTTTCTGCAGATTGTCTTGACTATTGCACAGATTAATTTCCTGGTGCCTAACACTTAAATCATGGAAACAATTAAAGCGGACAAATCCATACACATCTTCTTGCAGCGACTGAACTTTGCTGTTAACTTGTACACACATTTCCATGGCGTTACAGGCAACATGCCCAGTGCCAGTGGAGTATGGAGCAGTTAACATATCCCCCTATATGGGTATTTAACCTCTAAATTTTTAGTGTGTACGTGCTACTCTTTCTTGGGCAGGATGATAGTACATCAAATGTCTTTGAACAGGAAGCTCGGAGACCAGATTTTTGGTTTTTGATTGCTGATATTTTTCCACAGCTTGCTGTGTAGCACTTAGCCTGCCACTCAGGTCTTGCAGAGTTGAGCTCCTGTACGTTTTTTCTCCTCCCTTTCCAGCTCTGGAAGAACAATGACAATACTTTCCCATAAAGTAAGACCTGTGCCGTACTTTGAAATTCTCATCCTCTCTACAGCTGTCTTGTGCATTTTAAACAGAAGCGCTCTGCTTTCTCTTTAAAATACCCTGATTTGGCAGAGCAAGGCAATGGCAGTACCTCTCTGTTAAGCAGGCAGACTTCAGATTGGCTTCCCAGCGGCTTAGGGTGATACTCGCATCCGATACACAAACTGTAATGCTCGTGTTCCGTCCTGCAGTGCCAGCATTAGTCCTTTCCAAGTTGTCCAAGACTGATCACAAACACTATGCCCGAGTTCAATCAAGTATGACAAAGTCTTCAGTAAAAAAGGCATCTACCCTCATGGACAAATTTTAGACTGATGTACTAAACAGCAGCGAACCCCTTGAGAAAGGGCCTGTATCTCTTCCAGATGCAATGTAGTAATGGTATAGAGCCGTCCATCCAGCAAAGTGTGTGCTTAATTCATATTGTGGAAAGCCTCCCAGAAAACAATAGGTTCTTAAAGTTGAGCAGGTGCTTAAATGCTTTACTGGATCCATGGAAATCTGCAGTTCAGATGAAATAATTAAGCGTAGGGGTGTTACAGAAGCCAAGTGAAAAGCATAATTCTGTGACTCAGAAATAACACTCCTTCATAGCTGTTGCAGAACACTGAAATCATGAAAGAAACACTGTGTACCTTGAACACCTTGCAGTGGGGATCGGGCTGAGACCCTTCCTATATTTCAAAATATTTTCTTCCTGATCTTTTTTCATGGGCAGATTCTGATTAGATTTGGCCTGGGAATGGGATTTGCTCTAAGCAAAGAGAAACACAGAATATTTTCAGTTCTCATCTTCAGTTTTCTTTTTTTATACCAAACCCTTTTCCCTGGCCCCTCCAGCTCCAGTCCCTGTTTTGACAAACCAGCTCATTTATCAGATGGGAAAAGAGGAAGGGGGGAACGAGAATATTTTTGGTTTCTTCTGGTTTGCATGATATAATCCCCCTCTCCGCTCAGCACCTCCGTAAATAGGAGGTCCAATCTGAAACTGGTCACAGTTTGTCGCACTCAGGACTATACCAGATTGGGTCCTGAGTCTCTGTCAACCATGTAATAAAGAGACCAGAGTTTTACACTTTACACAGATAAAGTTGACACTTTGTGTAACAACTCTTGATTTTTCTGGATCTATTATTGTTTTACATTTTAATTTTGGAGGTTTATTTGCATGTGTATTGCTAGGCCTCTCTTTATTGTTTCATTATTTATTTATGCCCTCTTACCCCTCCTTACACCCCTTCTTGCCCAGCTTGCCCAAACCCAGCGGCTAAGTCCCCTGGGTAGGTATGAAACCAACATCACTCCCGGATAAAAATCTACCTTGAAGGATGAAGAGCATTCCCCGTTTGTAACTGGAAGGCATGAAAAAGAACACATCACTTATCTGAATTTGCTGTTCATCCAAGCACTGTTTATGGAGATTTACAGTACCTTGCCTGTGCAAAGAGCTCTATTGCATGGTGACTGCTGGAAGATTTTAGGTGGCGGTATTAGCTGCGGTATTAAAAATGCATCGGGAGGCATGGGTTGGGAGATTAGTTGGATAGAAAGACCCGTGAATGAAGGGTTAATTACATTCAAAGAGGGCATCGTATGGAGCAGAAGAGGCAATAGGTTTCTTTTCTTCAAAATTTACTAAATAGCTGGAAACACGGTTTAATGAATTTTAATGGGATCTTTCTGAATCCTATGCATATTGCATCTGCTGACTGTAGGAAGTCAAAGTATTGTTGAAAGGGAGGGTATTGCCCTACTTTAGGTTTCACAGTTCAGTATTTAAAAAAATATTCTGCAACAAGCACTTTATTCAATATATATTTTTCTCCTTATTTAATTCCCCGCCTTGCAAGTGGAAAAGACTTTCGGGATCTGTGAGCCCTCAATACCATAGATTATTCTACTGTTATATAACACGTGCTTTACATTTATTGAGCCATCTTGTGCCGTCAAGATAAAGGAAGCCTTAGTATTTTTCCCTGCTTAGGAGCCATCTATGAAGACGTGGTGATGAATTCTGCTCTCAGTTATACCCATGTAAATCTAGAGAAATTGAGTCCCACGAATTTCTTCCAGGATTACTGCGATAGAAATGAGATCAGGATTTGGCCCAGTCTGGTGGAAGAAAGAAAGGAGAGAAAGAGTCGGAGTTCTCTTTTTTCCTTTGCAGTGTGCATGGGCTGGGATGGGATCGTACGCCGCACAACTCATTTCCGTGAGGGCTCCAGCAGGGGCAGCAGAAAAGCCAATCTATTTGACTCCAATGCAACACAAACAAGATATTCGCACTTTAGCGAGAGTGGGTCATTTAGCAGCACGTCAGAAATCTTGACTGCAACATCTTCATCATGCTGATTTGCAGTGAGCAAGCATCATCTTCCACCTCAAAATCAAAGGGAAACTGAGGCAGGGCACGTAGTGAGTCTGTCTCAGAGTAGCTGTGTCTGGCTCCTTGCCTGTATTTTTACATCTACCTTCACTATGTTGAGGTTGCCCATTGCCTTAGTAACTTGAATTTTCCCTGTCACTCTTTCTCAAAACCCTTTCAGACAGCTGATAGTGTAAGGCTGTCCTACTTTTCATTAACCTGGGGCCCATTTCTCCTTCGGGGTGCAGAGAGTGGCTGAGACCCTCTCAAAAGATGCTTTGAGGTTCCCTCGAAGCCAGCAAGAACTGACAGAGCTTAACACTTTGCAGGACTGTGTTTAGGTCTGTTGAAGGAGAAAAACTGCACGGTTTTAACTGCAGCAGCATGGTCAGGGTGACAAAACTTCTCTATTAGAGGCATTACAATACTTGTATAGAAATGGTTACACTGGCATATAAATACACACATGCACACACAAATAGCAGAAGGAAAGTAACAGCATGCTGACATCAGGCATTTTTACACCAATATGGCTGCGCCCACCCTCCAGGGTCTACTGGGATAATGTTTTCCGTGACAAGGTGGTGTTACACTGGCTCAGGGCTGCGAATCCAGAGGGTATCCCAGTGCAGGAGCCAGAGCTTCCTAAGAGCAGAAACAACCTCAGATCTGAGTCTGGAGTGAGACTTTCCAGACTGAGAACAGCAGGAGGACATTGCACCCAGACTTTTGTAAAGAAGAAAGCCAGGTATTTAAATGCATTTCTGCAGGACTTGAGGCTGCACCACTCCCCAGTATGGAGTTGTTGTTGCTTTTCCCCCTTGTCTCCCCATCCCTCCCTCATGTGTTTCAGATCTTTCTCTCCTTACAAGCAGACAATGTGATGCCTGCTTGAATGGCACAGATAAGTTAGCCATGCAGCTCGGAGCGCCAGCCCTAAACCACCTAACCTCCCTTTGATCTGAAATCAAAACAAAAGACGTCGGCATCAAAATGATCCTTTGCCAGGTAACGGTTACTTTGTGCACGTTGCCTTAATTCAGCTGCAAGGATCTCTCATCTCTTTGTACCATGCCCAGATCTGCACTCATCTTAATACTTTATCAATGTGCCAGCAGGCTGCTTCTATCGTGGATACAGCTGTGCAGAAACTGTCAGCATTTTTAAGTAAAGCGTTAAACAATACTTCAGGTGACAGCAAATTGTTATTTCCTTACCCTCCCTCCAATTCTTCCCTCTTCCCCTCCCTCACCAAGCCCAGATGTTGAAGCCCTTATTTTTATGTCAGCTTCGTGCTCAAATTATACAACACAAATGCATTTTCCCTTCTTTTTTTTTTTTTTTCCCCCCGGATGGGAGCCGTTCTCTCTCTAAGGGGTGGAGAAAGAGAGGCACAGAAATCCTTCCAAGGATCTGCAGGCAAAAAGAACCTCATGAGCAAGCGGCTGGTCTTGGTGACTCTTTCCCTCTCTGTTTCAGGTGAGCTGCTGGGGCTTGCCCAGAAAAGCCACTCATCCTGCCCGGGTCCTGCCACGAGGACAGTCTTTGACTTGCAGCCCTATCTAGACTTTTAATGCACCATTACGGTCGTTATTGAGAGCTGGGAGTTAGGAGAGATGGCTTTTTTTTTTCCCCTAGCTCAGCTGTTGGTTTACTCCATAGACGCTGAGCAAATCATTTCTAGAGAAAAATTAAAACTGGCTGTCACTTTTCTTAGTGCCTACCTGTTTTGTATGCTCATTGTGTACGTGCTTTGGGGAGGGGGGTCCCTGCTGCAATTGGTGTTTCAAGCTGGACACTGTAAATTAGGGATCGATTTAAAAAACTCGGGTATTTAACATGTCGGCATTGTGTTTCTGATCCTTGCCCTACAGAACTGGATAAATAATACTTCCCCATGAAGAACTTTAAGATCTTCCAGAAAGTTAACAAATTGACATTCACTCAAAGTATCAGGGACCAGACCTTGTTGGACTTGCACATACTGTGTTAACAGATATTTCCTAACAGGCAGAGCTTTGCCAGATTCTTGCTCAAGGGAATCCAGCCTGTTTTGGTGAATAATAATCAAGCCACCCCAATTTTTTTCTCCTTTTTCCTCTTCTCCAGAGAGGGATGGTTACTGAGGCACCAGTACCTGAGAACAAACTTCACTCTTCGTACGTCTCCTTCAGCACTGACCCTCTCCTAATAAATCAGCTTGGATTTGATATAGGCAGGACCAAGGTCAGCCTAGCTTGACTCTCGCTGTCTCTTCAACACACCAGATACAATGCTGCCACGTTGTGGCTCGTTCCTATCTGTTCTGTCGCACACGCTTGTCTGGCACTCGGATCTTGCAAGAGAGCATCCCGGCTTTCTCTCCAGGGAGGGCTTGTGGCACTCCAACTCACATGCTGCACGGTCGGGGATGCCACCCAGCCCCGCTTGCCTCCACAATAAGCAGAGACCAAAAAAGACCCCCTTGCCCCTTGCGCACTCCCATAATTTGTCTCGCGTGGCTGCTGGTGCTTCTTACAAAGACGCTCTGATTTGGAAGGGAGGGTGTAGGAATGCCAAACTTCATTTCTCTGATATACACCGCCTGCTTTATGTTTTAGCCCCCTCTCCAGTTCCTCATAGAGGTGGCTGATCCTTTTGGTGAAAGGAAAATATACTCATGGAAATGCAGGCAGGATCAGGCCGCTCCTTTCCTAAACATCTCTTCTCTTTATTGGCTGTCAAGTTCTTGATTCTCTTTATTTTTTCTCCCATTGCTTTTTTCTTTATTTCCTTCCCTCCTTTGGGGAAAAGAAAAACACATACACACAAAAACACAGCAGGGCAGGAAATTAAACCTTTCCACAAAGATGCTTTGGTAGGATGCTGGCTTTTCACTCATTTATTTTGCACTGATTATTTTTTATAGAGGAGAACGGAAGGAGTGAGAGGGAGGGATGTGACAGAGAGGGCAACTGAGTAGAGGAAAAAAAGTCCTTTAATTTATTTGGAGAGCTCTGTCATTGGTTGTTTTTGTTTTTTCCCCACACACATGAGAAAACCAGAAGAGCTTTAAACCCATCAGCAACACTCATAGGAATTAAACGCCAGGTGGAACTGCTCCCATTTTCCTGGATACGATAAGGATAATGGCCTCCTCCTGGCGTGATTCTCCCCATTTCATCCTGATTAGGCAAGTCTTAGGTGTACTGCAACACCACCAGGCATTCCAAGGCTCCTTTTAATTCAGGAAATTAATTAATTGCTTTATATCAGAAGGTTGTTTCAAAGTAAGGCCATAGCATCCCCCTGAAATTCCTCTTGCTCGTTTAGGATGATATGAACCATTACAGCCAGGAAGCACTGGATGTCTCTGGTTCCCCGTTCACCCTTGGTGCTCCCCAGATGGCATGATTTGCCTCCATGCAGTGAATCCTCAGAGAGGATCTGGCCCTTGGGGATATTGAAATCCAAAGAGCAGGAAGGCAGTGCCAGAAGTTTAGGAACTTGCACTTTAAAAAAAATGCAAGAATATCAAGGACAGTCACTATTTCTGGGGAAAATGTGCCCCAGATAAGAAAGAATCCAGTGCTCATCCATGCAAGTGTCTTACCCTTCCTGGAAGCAGGCTTAGATTTTGAGGTTGGCTTTTCATGTTTAAGCGTGATAACACCCAGCTATGCCTGGGTCCCTGCAAACCCCAACCACTGACTGCAGGCGGGGAATTTCCCCACATCTCATGTGTAGAGTGGGTTAGGCGGGGGGAATGAGAATGGAGAAAACTCTCCATCTTTTCTCCATCTCTCCCTGGTGGCTATTAGTAAAGGAGACACCTGCAGACTTCATGCTGTGCAAACACTGCCAGACACCTGATGGTGTATCTGGTACAAGGTTTACACAGTTTCTTATTCAGAAAGACTCCACAACCCTGAAAAGAGTGTGTTCTCTGTGGTTGCTTGGTTTTATGTTCCTATTGACATAAAATCACATGAAGGACCACACATTGCCCGCTCTTATTGAGGGAGAGGGACAACCTTAGAGTGAAGAATGCTGTTATTAGAAGAACAAACCTAGTGAGGAGAAGGAGAAGGTGGCAGAAAAGCGTGGTTTAGTAACCAGAGGAGTGGAACTGGGACTCCCATCCCCAGAGACCTGGCTGAAGTTCGGGATACTTGTAACTCTGATTGAAACAAGGAGATTGTGTGTCTGTTCCAGGGCAGCATTTACAGGGATGTTTTGCTGTTTCAAGACCTAAGTGCTTATTTAGGTACCTTTTGTTTGGGGCAAAGTTCTGTGACTCAGTTTTCTGAACTGCAAAGTAAGCAAGGTAATAATCCCATGTCTGGAAGGGCAGGATGCAAAGTTTGATTCACACTTGTAAAATAATTGAGATGTTTTGAGGAAGGGTCGCTAGAAGGGCTGAATAATTTAAAAGGCCACAGGAGATCAATGCACAGCAAATCACATGGGGTTTGCTAATAATTTTTAAAGCACAAGAGAACATTAAAAAATAGACTGTAATATTAAGGTCCTTAGATTATTTTCTTGCAGCTTAGCTCTCAATGCTTTTTTTTCTTTTTTTGTAATTGTGATCACATTTGTATTATATTTTTCCCGCAACAGCTGAGATCAGGACCCCACTGTGCTAGACGCTGTACAGGCACATACAGGCCTACCAAATTCCAAATGGACACAAAGAGGCACACATCCAGTAGGAGAAAAGAAGTACCAGATCGTGATCTAATAGGTTTGGTTCCTAACCCTGAGTCGCACTGAGATTAAGACTCAGATGTTTAAAGGCACTTAGAGCCCAACTCCCATTGAAATCAATGGGTGTTAGATACCTAAATAGCTTTATGGATCTGAGCATAAATGACTTATCCAAGGGCAGAGCAGCAATCTACAGCTGGGTTGGGAATTAAACACAGATTATACAAGTCCCAGTCTGATTTCTTAATCACAAAATCATCTTTCCTCTCCATATTTCACGCAATAAATCCCTGGCATTCACATCACAACATGGATACATAATGCCTATCCCATAAAATCACTGGAAACCTGCAGTGACAAAAATGGTTTTCCTCAGACCAAGCCCAGCTACAGATACACCAGTACACTTTGTGCTTGGGGTTGGCTTCTGCTCTCCCGTACACCACAGAAACTGCCATGGCCTTCAGAGTTGCCTCCCTAGGTTTACACCCAGGTGACTGAGAGCAGAATCCAACCCCAACACTACAAGTTCAAACATTTTTCACCTGGCTCTAGGGAGGGGATGGATTAGACAAACTGAACTTTCTGAAAAGATCAATATGGAACATCTCTTTCAATTACTCTCCAAGGTACTAAGCCTGTGAAGTCGGTTATGGTGCATTTATAAATCTTTCCAGGAGGTGCTGTCTGACATCCTCCTCTTCCACCTTTACTCCTCATAAGAAATCCCTTATTGCCCGGGATGGGCTGGCAGGGCAGCGTTACTCACAGTGACTGGCAGGGAAGGATCAGGCCCGAGTCTCTCAGAATTAGGACAGATGGGGGACCTTTTTGACCTCCCTTCCCCAGACACTAAGATTCACATAATCAGAGACGCAGCTACAGAGCAACAGGAGGGGCCAGATCCAAACCTTGTGAAAGCCACTGCAAAGTCACCAGGGCCAGAAGATATTTCAGAAGCTGAACATGTATGTTATACAACCCAAAACAATCACAGCCTTGACAGATAACTAGTTTAGATGCAGTTATATAGGGGGATGGGGTGGGGGAGCCTTTATGCCGATACAGCTCCTTTGATTCATGGAACAGTTTCAAAGCCTACCCAAAAAATTATGCTGAAGGTGTTGATTTAAGTTCAGTCATCTCCTACAAGCCTGCTGGCTCCTCTCTGATACTGTGGGGTTGAAGTGAGGATTTGGAGCATGCAGGGAGAGTTTTCTAGAGAAGCATGAATCACCGTACCGTAGCTATGGTTTTCTGTGCATCTACCCGCCAGGATGCTAGGAAACCTGCCAGTTAAAAGGGCATCAGGGTCACTTGAGGTGTAATCTGTGCCCCTAACACTCCCTCTCCAACCACCCCTGCTTAAGGTCAGGCTGTCTAAAGTTTTATTTTGTTTTCTGTCTTGGTGTCTGGTTAGGACCTTCTCTAGAGGTGTTAGCTGAAAGGCAGTGGCAGGCTCGGGCAGCAAAGGCTGTGAGTGTTTAATACATCTAAACTATATAGACATTGCTTCAACAAGGCTGCAGTATTAATGCGTATTAATTCCCATCTTCCAAATCCTACTGCAGACCAGGCCTAAAGACACCACTGCCTGGGGAGCTGGCTCCATTTCTGCGAGGCTGTTTCTTTCCCGTAGGGTGCGGTGAGCCAGCTTTTGGGGTGCACCTCGATACCTACGATGAGCCCGTGGCTCCTTTTAGGGTGAAAGAAAATCCACACAATGGTGTAAAGAGAGCAAACAGAGGCAGGGCAGTTCAGCCTTCCCTGTGCATTAAATGCACCCTCCTGCCTCACGTGGCATGATCATATCCTGTGGTTGCCTCGGCTCTGGGCTAGGGCTGTATCCTCTGTCACCTCCGATGGGGCCAGGAGCCCCCCTGTGCTGGGTGCTGCACAGATGGGGGACAAAAAGACACCTCCTGCCTCAAGGCGCTGGGATGTCGAGCAGGGGACGAGAGACAGCAGATGGATACCGGCAGACGGGGGAAGTGTGAGGAGACGCTGAGACGTTATTCGGCAATGTGGCTGGCAGCCATCTCAGCGGCCCAACCGCTCCAGGTGCCCGGGCAAGAGCCAGGGGTGAGGAGGGGCTCGGCGGCAGCCGGGGGACGGCTTTTGGTCTTGGCTAATTAACCTGGCAAACGTGACAACCACCCTGGGATGTCTCCCAGCAGGTCCCTTCTTGCCCTTCCAGCTCTTCTTTACCCCAACCTGAGAAAGGGCAGGAGGGAGGGATGTCCTTGGGTCTTGGCCACTTTGACAGGAGCATTGGGGAGATACCTGGCCTGGAAGGGTCTGCTTTACCCATGTATCTTCACATGGCAGACTGTAGCCCTTCGCCCCTGCTTTTAAGGAATCAGGAGTTGCAGGTGTACACCAACAGGATGGGGCAGGGAAGAAGGGGGAGCTGGAAGTGTGTGAGAAAGGCTGCAAATACGGTTGGGGAAAGCGTTTTCCTCCATTTCTTTGCTTCAAGACGATGAAACCCTCAGCAAGTAGAAGCGTGAAGCTCTCGATTTTTCACTCACTGAGGATTTGACCCCGTGAGGATAGCCAGAAGGGACATTTAGGTACCGGTGTGACATCCTTTCCCCACCAAGCCTGTGGCAGCCCAGAAGGCCTCCTCACTGCTGCCAGGTGGAAATAATGCTGCGGGGCGGCAGCAAGGAAGGCACCTCAGGAGCAATTGCTGATTACGGCGAGTAAAACTGTCCATAACCTGATCCTAACTGCAGGATCAGGCTGCAGTGAGGTTGAAAAGGATCTGGCATCCCCAGTGACAGCATTCGGTATAAGTGCCAGCCTTTTTTTAACCCAATTGATGCTGTTATTGAGGGGACATATAGGCACTGAGGAATATTTGCATGCAGTGACTGCATAAGGATTGAGTCTTTCCGAGTGAAATTCCTAGTGTGAGACAGCCTTGGTACATGTTATGAAGAATTAATATTTATAGACAGTCTTAGCTGGGAATTTCTACACGGAGGTACATTTGCATGTTTGGAAAAGAACTTTTTAAGAACTTTTTCTTTCTTTCTCACTAAATAGAAATAACTTGTTGATATATAGCGTATAATATGAAAGTGTGATTACTGTCACATTTACAGATATTTGAGCAAAGTGCACATAATAGACGTATTTTTACACTGTCGTGGTTACATTATCTAGAAAAAACAGACATGCACACGACTACATGAAAGATGTAGGGCTCTATCCTGCACCATTTAAATCAATGGGAGTTTGTCCCTGATTTTAATGGAAGCTAGATAGGGGTTTATATGCCAATGTAATGCAGCTGCTAAGGAATAAATATCGACACAAATGGGTCAATATATTGGTGTCTTTTAAGTGGTAAAACTGTACTTTGTGATACCTATTGCAATTTTTTGCATGTTCATTGTAACTGCAGTGCAGCCAACCTGCTGCTAAAGAACAGGATGTGGAGGGTACCAGTATTCATTGTGTAGTAGTGACACCTTCAGGTGGCTACCAAAATCAGTCCTCTCTGTGCAAGGTGCTGCACATGCACGTGTGGAGAAAGAAATCTTTAGTGAGAGATCTGATGTCTTGACCAAGGACATAGGGCACATCAGTGACGGAGGTGGCAGTGAAACCCAGGGACTGCAGCTCCAGGGAGAAATCAGAACTACAGACCTGCAAACAGTTAATGAAGTCTGGCTTGGGTGGCTTGTGATGTTTTTTTAGCAGTGGCAGGGGAAAAAAAAAAAAAAAAAAAAGAAAAAAAGTTTAAGTTAAGCTCAAAAATTAATTTGTTTTATTTTGCAGGTAAAAAAAAAATCCCAAGGTATTTTGCTTTTTTGAGCACTTTCATGTTGGGGCATCTTGCACCTATACTTTTCTTAAAAAATAATAACAAAACCAAGTCCTGGCCATTTAAGAAAAGAAATTATTCCCACAGATAAACTTTTTTTTTTTTTTTTCAGAAAATCAAAGAAAATGTTTTGACTTTATCCTTTTTATGTCCTGCTTAAAACAACTTGCCAAATTTCCTCTAAATCTGCGAACAGCTTTCCTTCCTGCTAAGCTATTTTTCCTCTACAAATATCAGCTGACAAAAAAATCGTGCAAGTCTAGTCATCAAGCTAACGGTCTGCTCTCAGTCTCTCCAAACCAAGCAAAAAGTAGACAAAATAGAAAAGAAATTAGGAAAGAGCCAAAGAGGCCAGAACAAAAGCAAAAAGGATTTCTTCTTCTCTTAAAGCAGCAGCCTGGAGTACGGGGATATTACTCCGGGATCCACAAGAACCACTAGAAACAGCCACCTCCATATGAACAGAGAGAGTGCTGTACTCTGCCTCCATCTAATACGTGAGATTTATAAGTGCTTCAGCTCCCCAGAGGCACTCAGGCGTATTGCTATATATAGGACTGTTCCCAGATTACAGAATGCCTTCCCTTGACTGTAGCGTTATCAGACCACAGGGATTTTTTTTTTTTTTTTTTTTTTAAACCAGCTCACTCCACACTATTTCCCTTTGTTTGCTCCACCACCAGTGTTAATCATTACATGGAAATGGGTTCAATGTCCAGTTCAAAAGCGATCCTAGGCAAATGTAGATAAATATCTCCTCCCAGGGAGCGACAATATTTGTGCAACACATAACATGGACAATAGATTTGTTTTCTGAACGAGTTAGCCGGAAAATCAGTTAGGGCCCTGCTTTGCATTGAGCTGTGCCTCCAGTGGGGCAGGGCTGGGCAGCAGCGGGGGCTGCACATGCCGAGCTTGGAGCTGGTGGAGGTCCCCACGGGTGGCCGGCATCACCCACGGCTTGGGGTATGCTGCATGCATCCCATCCATACCAGATCCATGGAGGACATGAGTCTGTCATGGCTCCCAGCTCCCACTCAGGCTGTTTAGCTCGGGTCATTGTTTTAATCTGAAGGTTCCCAGGGACAGCAACTATTGGCCCTGGAGGAACAGTGAAGATGGGAATTAGGCAGGGCCTGCTACCACTCCCCTATAGGATGTGGTTTTATACCTTTTGGGGAAGGCAGGGACGGATCCTGCAAGGCTGCTGAGTCCCCTCCGTGAGGTGCTGGTTTCCCTTTCCCTTTGACGTATGGGGAAATTAGGCTCTTTCCCCTCCTTCAGTCTTAAACCGGTGAGCATTTTCATATGCCTCTGCTTCTACCATCACCGGCCCCTCCTCCGTTTCTTACATTTTTTTCATGCTTTCCTTCCCTGTCATTATTTTTGTCCAACAGCTATTTGTTCAGTAATCTCCCCCAAGAGATTAGCACACTAATAGGCAGTCAACAAAACAAGAAAGAAAGAAAGACACAGTACTTAAAGGATGAATACTTGGGAGCGAGCATCAGTCTTTTGATGTCCTGATTCCAGTCGGGTTTATTTGCTATATATATGTCTATAATAACTATACATCTTCGTACAGCTGTCCTACCGCTCCAACAGAGATTTCCGACTGCTTCGCAAACCTTATACCTCTCCTTTGCTTGCAGGGAGGAGGAAAGTGTCAGCAGCCCCAGTATCCAAAGGGGTACCCTGGGGGCACAGAGAGACCCACGTCTTTCGGGCAGTAGGATGGCTTAGTTGCAGAGTCAGTCCACCCATTACACACGTTTTCCTGCCCTCTACACCAGCAGCTGCAGTTCTGAAAACGTCTCCATACCTTCCACTTTAACCCTATGGTTGTTCCTGTTCTAGGCAACAGGAGTCGGTGTCTCCTGATGGTTGGATAAATAACACGGTGCAGAACTGGAGCCCCGTCTCCAAACATAGATGCTGTATTTCGCTCAGTCATGGCTGGCTAAAAGAATATCATCTGATCTTTAGTGACCCTACTGCGCTGAGTGGATAACAGCCAGGCGTTTAATACACACAGA
The DNA here is from genome assembly GCA_013389945.1 of Fregata magnificens. Classification (NCBI taxonomy): domain Eukaryota; kingdom Metazoa; phylum Chordata; class Aves; order Suliformes; family Fregatidae; genus Fregata; species Fregata magnificens. The sequence continues at coordinate 45,798 of WAAD01041445.1, read as the reverse complement.
AAAAGGCAGGGGAACTCAAGGGGGAAAAGATGGCTGTAACTGCATCGCATCTTGCAGCATGGTCTGGCAATGGCTGCTAGTACGCTTTTTAAAGAAAGTTTGGTTTTGCAGGCATGCTCCTTCTTTCATCGCTGCTTTTCCTTTGTTTTTCCTCAGACAAATTATTCTTTTAAACTGGCAGCGAAGACTTACTTAGGACTGCATTAGGGGCTCTTGAAAACACCCTTTTTTTCTTCCTTGGAAATTGATACCACACACTTGGGCGATTTTATTTTTTTTAACAGATTGGTAGGCATTCTTTTCATTTCCCCCTTGTGATTTTACACAGAACACTTTTTCAGGCAGATCTTTTCGCACCCCTCCAAAGCAGTCAATGAAACCATTCGCGTGCATACAATTAAGCNAAAAAAAAAAAAAAAAAAAAAAGGCAAAAGCTACAATAGCCTAATAATTTCATCTGAAAAATCCTCCAGATTGTTAATATTCTGAAGTAACAAATCCTTTTGAACAGAATTTCAAAAAGTCATGCATGCCTCTAACAGTCCTTTTAAATACCCACAAATTTGGGAACATATGGTAGCTAATAATTTTAAAGTGATAATAACATCATACATTCTGCCCCCAGTTCAGCCCTGATCCTGCACAGTTCAAGTAGGTAGGAGCTTTATTATTGACTTTGTTGAGCATATGATGAAGGACTGTCCTGGTTTAAGTCCAGCCGGCAACTAAGCACCAAACAGCCGCTCACTCACTCCCCCCGGGTGGGATGGGAGAGAGAATCGGAAGAGTAAAACTGAGAAAACTCATGGGTTGAGATAAAGACAGTTTAACAGGTAAAGCAAACATGTGCAAGCAAAGCAAAACACGGAATTCACTCACTACTTCCCATCGGCAGGCAGGTGTTCAGCCATCTCCAGGAAAGCAGGGCTCCATCACATGTAACAATTGCTTGGGAAGACATCACTCCGAACGTCCCCCGCCTTCCTCCTTCTTCCCCCAGCTTTATATACTGAGCATGACCCCATATGGTATGGAATAGCCCTTGGGTCAGCTGGGGTCAGCTGTCCCACCTGTGTCCCCTCCCAGCTTCTTGTGCAACCCCAGCCTGCTCGCTGGTGGGGTGGGGTGAGAAGCAGCAAAGGCCTTGACTCTGGGTAAGCACTGCTCAGCAAACAAAAACATCCCTGTATTGTCAACACTGTTTCCAGCACAAACCCCAAACATAGCCCCATACTAGCTACTGTGAAGAAAATTAACTTTACTCCAGCCTAAAGCCAGCACATTTTCCACCCCTTATTCCATACCATTTTACATCACACCCAGGTCTCACACTATCCAACACATTCTCATTACCCACCACCACCCTTCCCACCCTTTGGTATAATACACAGATATCATTCCCTTAGCCTATGGACCACCCCTAGGAAAGGTCTGTAAAATGTCCATTGAGTTAATTTAGTCCATGACTTTGGGCTCCATCTGTTATGGTAGTCAGTCAGGACAGGAGAGGTGGTGTTTTGCGTGGAGTTACAGGGCACCAAAGCCAGCTCAGGTCAGGTCACTGCTACACTTGCACTGCTTCTTGTAAGGCTTGTCCTCCACCGGTTTAGGTGGTTCCTGCTATAGTAATTCCTATAACATGCAACTCAAATCCTGGGTTACAACAATTTAAAGGTATATGCATTACTATCTCCACCCTTGGTCCCTTTGGACCAGGTGATAGAGTTTAACATTGCAAAGAACTCCTACCCTTGCTCCTAGCTTGGCTAGCAACAAGGGGTTCCTGCTATATAGTAATTCCCCTAACATGCAACTCAGATCCCAGGTTACAACAATTTAAAGGTATTTCCATTACAACCTCCACGCCTGGCCCCTTTAGAGCAGACCATAGGGTTTAACATTGCAATGAACTCCTCCCCTTGCCTCTGCTCTGACTTGGACTTATCCACAGACTGCAGTCCCTTAGGGGAGTACCTGCTCCACGTGGAGCCTTATCTATGCGCCACAGTCTTTTCAGGGGTATTCCTGCTGCAGCATAGACCTATCCACAGCCACAGTTGCTTTGAGGTGCACCTTTTCCAGCTTGGCCTTCTCCATGGGCCACAACGCCTTCAGAGATATGCCTGCTCTAGCGTGGCCTTGCCCACAGCCACAGTCCCTTCAGAAGTAAACCTGCGCCAACATGGCCTTACCCATGGCTGCAGCCCTCCAGGGTTGTACCTGCTCTGTTGTGGGCTTACCCATGGCCACGTGCTTTGAGGTGCTCCAGCATGACCTCATGCACAGCCACCGATGCTTCAAGGTGTAGCAGCTGCAGCATGGACTTATCTACAGCCACAGATGCTTCGAGGCGTATGTTCTCCAGCGTGGACTTATCCTTGGGCCACAATCCCTTCAGAGGTGTACCTGCTGCGGCACAGACATAACCACGGCCACAGACGGTTCGAGATGTACCTGCTCTGGCATGGGCTTACCCACGGCCCAGACGCCTTGGGGTGTCCTGCTCCTGCGTGGACTCTTCTACATGTCACAGCCCCTTTCACTCGAGTTCACACTGGAGTTCCAGCCTGTCCAGTACAGCAGCAGAGAAACAGCAGCGATGCCCTGGCCATCTGCCAGCCCAGGCGCATGGCCGTTGCTGTTATCAAAATATTCCCAGGCACAGCAGAGTAAGACGATAAGCAGTACAGCAGTGCAGCAAGCAGCGAAAGCAAAAAGCAGCCACTAACGAGCACTAGACTCTAATATACAGGAAAGCAAGCAAGCCCCATGGCAAGCACAGGAGCCTGACAATTAATAGCTAAACAGCAATAACAGCTATAAATTTGATCTAGCACATTCCAATCAAACATGTCATTACCTCAAACCCTTTGAGCCCCATGTTGGGCATCAAAAAGGACTGTCGTGGTTTATACCCAGCCAGCAGCTAAGCACCAAACAGCCGCTCGCTCACTCCCCCCGGGTGGGATGGGAGAGAGAATCGGAAGAGTAAAACTGAGAAAACTCGTGGGTTGAGATAAAGACAGTTTAACAGGTAAAGCAAAAGCCACATGTGCAAGCAAAGCAAAACACGGAATTCACTCACTACTTCCCATCGGCAGGCAGGCATTCAGCCATGTCCAGGAAAGCAGGGCTCCACCACGCATAACGATTACTTGGGAAGACAAACACCATGACTCCAAACGTCCCCCCCTTCCTTCTTCTTCCCCCAATTTTATATGCTGAGCATGACCCCATATGGTATGGAATATCCCTTTGGTCAGTTGGGGTCAGCTGTCCCAGCTGTGTCCCCTCCCAGCTTCTTGTGCACCCCCAGCCTGCTCGCTGGTGGGGTGGGGTGAGAAGCAGCAAAGGCCTTGACTCTGGGTAAGCACTGCTCAGCAATAATGAAAACCTCCCTGTGTTATCAACACTGTTTCCAGCACAAACCCCAAACATAGCCCCATACTAGCTACGGTGAAGAAAGTTAACTCTATCCCAGCCTAAAACCAGCACAAGTACTTAATGGGGTGCAGCCTCATTCAAGTCAAATGGATTGCATGTGCGTAGCAGAATTTGCCCCCACATTTCTGATAATTTTTAGCGCAAAAAATACCTAGTAGACTCCAATATCCAGAATCCATAGAGGGACAATAGGGGGACCTGTACTTGGGGAGTGAAAATGCAGGACGGCGGATCAGCAGGAGTAAACCTCAAATTTTCACAGTAATATAGGTATCTTTCTTAGGTATCCAATATCCTAGTACTCCTCCCAAAAGATTGGGGTAGCATAGTTATACCCTGTGATTCCCAGTGTACACAGAAGAGGGAGTTGTTATTAGAGTTTGGAAGACCATGAAGTTGCTACTTTTGATTTCAAAGAGAAGAAGAAATGAGAGTTTAAAGTTTAATAGACCTTTATTGCCAGCTCTGATGCATTCAGAAAAATGGAAGAGACCCTCCAAAATTATAATATTGGATTAAAAATCTTAAGACAAAAGACGTTCAATCATTTTAGCTCAGAACAGTACATTTTGAGATTTCTGATTGTTGTTTTGTAATATTTCAATCTTTAAGATTCAGATTTTCTCAGTTAACACACAGACTGGAAAATGTACCTAAAAAAAAAAAAGTTGAAATTCTCATATATTCTCACACATTCTGGAGCTGGTTGTGAGGAAGCACAGCAAAGCACACCAGGCTTGTAGAAACTGGAAGAGATAGCAATACCAAAAAAAGAATAGCAAATTCATTCTTTGAGTATGTACACGGTGCATTTAGTTATTTTGAGGGTCAGGACTTAAAATTATCCTTTAAATTTTGCTTTGCTTGCTATTCATTCCAATTCACCTTGTCCTGGAGTCCAGTGAACACAAGTACCAGCTTTATAACCAAAACTTACATCTTTGAGGGTTGCTTAGAAAAGCTTTTCAACATTAAAGATGCAAAGGGAAAAAGAAAGAAAAAGGAAAACAAGATGTTGCTTTCTTAAGAACATAAGTACAGCCATACTGATTCAGAGGTATGGAGCACACAAGGCCACTCTGTACCCAGCAGTGGCCATAAACACATGCCCAGAGAACAGTAAGAACAGGGCAAGTGTATACAATACCTCCCTCAAACATTCTCCCAGCCTCTCACCATTTTCATCCCAAGGGATTTCCAAAGCCTGATGTGGTTCGTTTCTTCATGTAATGAACTATAATGAGCAATTTCATCACTGTGCAGATCTGATCCACAATTCTTGAAAACTTAGTACCATATGTGTACTACATATTCCACTTAAGTCTGTGCACCTGGTCGACAGAGAGGAGAAAAGTAATTCAGAGGGCACAACAAAGGCTTGAGCAGAGTCTTTTGGAAGCACCCAAGAGGAAATACCAGTCTAGAGACCTAGCTGGAGTATACAAGGTTTGAATATGCCTTTTAGGACTGGCCATAAGGATATATACCCCTAGTATAAGAAAAAGAACTATCGCATAATTCTTTGGAGAAATGGTACATCTGGAACCAGATCAAATGCCTGCAATAAAAGCTGAATCCATGTAAAATTCAGCCCCGTTTAATGTTTCAATCAAAGCTTCAGGCTCAGCTAGACTAGATTTAAAGTCCATCCAACCTTTCAGATGTTTCTGGAGTTTGACAGAAATGGAGAGAATTTGCAACATTATCCTGTGGATGAAACACTGGTGGGCCTTTCACTTGGAACCAGCTATCAGGGCTCAAAACAAACCTTGAGCAAGTGTGACTGGAGAGAACAGAAAAAGACTTCTTTTGTTCATATTTTTATCATGCCCGTACAACATTTCCCAAATGAACGGCTGGGGTATTAAAAGTAGTAACCAAATTTACCAGCATTTCTGCAACAAGATCTTTACACCATCTAACATCGTACAAGGAAAGACTCATTTCTATCATTACCTTCCACAAACTGCTTGTTTAAAAGTTTAATTCCCACTTTGTGCCTGTGAACGATGCAATAACGTCCTCTTGCTATTTGTGTTTTCTGGCCCAGGCCAACATCAAAGGCAGCAGTACGAAATTAAGGAGTCCTTTGGATTTCTATTCAAACCACTCTGTATTCCAAACCCGAGCCCCCGCCTCCCCTCATCCCAGGTAGACAATCTGCATCCTTTAAATGATCTTGTTTATTCTATGTGTTGGAATATAGTTATCTGAATATTAATTATGGTTTTAGTGAAGTTCATCGGTTGAGTGCAGGAATTGAGAATTCTTCCTTCAGTTGCAGCCACCTGCTTAGATTTCTGTGTTTATCTGCTTCACTGAGTTTAAATCAGTTTCTGTAAGTGAAAGTCTGTTGCTTTGAGCAGATGTTAATGCTCAGAAATAGTGTACAGTCTGCCATTAGCATATGTAGCATAATGCTAATAAATAGAGGCATGTACCACCCTTGAAGGTGATTCTGATTTCAATGGAAAATCTCCCCCCCATCCTGCCAGCCCCTTTCCTTAGGGAAGCCTCTGGCGTATACAGCTGTTATAAGTGAGGGACCTTCCTCCCACCCCCGGCAAGACCTTAGTAAATGGTCCATTCTGTTTATGCTACATTTGGATGATTAATGATATTGTATATTGTAACTAAATTGTACTGCTATTATCATCAGGTCACTGCTGACAACTAGATATATCATCTCTGGGGTTCATATACAGATAACAATTTTAACTATGTGGATAAGTAAAGGCTTGATGGTGTCCTAATGCTAATGTAAATATTACCGCATATTGGAAGTCGGTAATGCACCGTATATGGGGATTGCATTACACAACAACAGCCATCGGGTAGCTGAAGCTGGTGTGATTGTTGCAACAGTGGTTTTCTACTTTATCCTCCTTGTTAATTTTTTCCCCTCCTTAAGGATTTGGAATAATCCGTCTGTAAAACATGACAACCATTTAGGCTCCAAGGGACCCAGCATCTTTCAAGCAAAACTGTAATCAAACTGATTTGGGATGTCTTGGGTGTTGGGAGGGGGGACTTCAGTTGCCTGTGTGGTCTCCTGGCTCCCTGCTCAGTGTGGTGCTTCGAGCTCCAGCACTAAAGCAGAGTCACTGGAAGAAAAGTTGTTAAGAGTATGGCCAGCTTAGCCAAGAGCAGGAGAGCTGGAAACCTGAGAAACCCAGGCTGTGAAAGTGTCTTCATGTTTTGTCTAGAGAGCAAATCAATGCTCCTAATCCTGACAGCTGCAGGTAAGCATTTGAGAGAGAGAGATCATACTGAGTCAAGATGAAAAATTTGAGAAAGGACTTATTGCAGAAATGCAACGTTACAGCTCCTGGCTAAAGTTGAGAGTATATTGAAAAGGTTTGGAAGAGCAAGAACTCAAATTGAGCGAAGGCTCTGCCCCTTTTACTATTCATCCATCAATAACTGGCACATGTCATGTTAGGGCTCAGACTAGAAATTAATTATTCTCGCTAATATTGAGGAATCTTATTGCACCAACCCTTATCTTCATAAATCCCAATAAATACCAGGAGCAAAGAATGCGGAAGTCATTGCAATAATACCAGCAGAAAACTGGAGCGTGATAAGAATCAGCTTTACAGGCCTTACATTTCCATGAGTCTAATTCCCATTTCATAGGGAGGAAAACATAGCAATCTGCACTCAAAAAGAGAAGAGAATAGCTGGATCAGAGCCCCCAACTGATTTATACTCATAATTTCCTTCTGCGATAGCAGCAGCGGATGTGAAAAGCAAAGTCTACCAATAATTCTGTTCTCCCACCAGTGTGCAAAGGGGAAGATTTTCCTAAAACCAAGAAATTACTAGAGTCAGATTTCATTGGACGGTGGTTATTTTTAAGTGGTTTGAGCTCCCCACTTCCATCATTTCAGGTGGTTAATGTTCCACATTTTCCACAAGAGGAAGGCGTTAAAAAGGAGAAAGTTTTTGCACAGAAATAAAGGTACAAGACTGAGTTCCCAGCTCAGTAATTATAGCACACCTTGTCTGCTAATTAAATGATTTTTTTGGGGGGAAAAAAAACCCCAAAACCAAGAAACAATAAAAAATGCAAGGCAATGATAGTTCATCTCAGAGAGCTGAGTTCATGCTGCAGGAGTGGATCTCTTGTTGGTAGATTTTAACAGACACCCAGAACCCGAAAAAAACCCCAGAGCAGATCCCGAAGTACCAAGGACTGTGCTATATGAACAGAGAGGTGGTGGCAAAAGGAGCCTTGTGATATTAGCTCCCTACTAATCATCACAGACCAGTGCATCATTTCACTCAAGAGCCTACACCTTCTAGGCAAGGGATTCATCTTCAAGACAGCGTTTGGGTCTCTGAGCAGGAGCACCCAATATCTGCAGGCCTCAGAGCAAAAAAGCAGAATTGCTCCCTGCGCTCTAAGCACACCTCTGCTGTAAAATCAGCCCATTCAACAATTTAAGAGACATAAAATAGGGACTGAGCTGTATCAATTAATTTTTATTCCACTGATGTTCCCTTGCCCACTGTTTGCAATTATTGATCTGCAACTAAGGGAGTAGGCTGGAAACAGGAAAGAATAAAGGCAAGCCCAAAAAGTGCTGCTGTTCTAGAGCAACATAAAACACAACTTGAAGCTGGAGGGCAGAGGAGGGACAAGGAAGCAGAGCAGCAAGAGAAAGGAGAATAGAGAAAGGAAGAGAGAATTAGAGACAGAGCAAACAAGATTAAGTTTCATCTGACTTATTGGATGTACACTCGGAAAGCAAAAGGCAGGGAGAGGAAGGGCAGAAGGAGAGAACATGAACTGCAGCAAGTTCTGTCCTCAGGCTCCATGCAATGGTTTTGTCAGAGACTCTCTGAGGCTGGTGCCACTTCGTATGATGTGCAGCTTTAATGAAAGAAGGAGGGGGGCAGGAGCAAAGGGAAAAAGAAAAAGCGGCTGAGACTCTCTGTCTCTTCCTTGGTCTCCATTTGCAGAGACCTATTGGCCATAACTCTTGCAGGGCAAATAACAAGCGTTCCCCATCCAAATGTAAGCACATTGGCACTTAATCCTATTTTATAAAGGTTATAGTTTTACATAAATCACTCGCTCTAAATGCACTTTAGTCATCCTCCTCGTGTTAAGTTTCCCTTTAAGCCTAACTAGGCAAGGAGGATTTCTCCCACTGGCCCTCTGGACATGACGCCACCAAGATTGAACTATGCTCTCCATCTTTAATATCCCTGGAGGGATTCGTCTATAATGATGTCAGGGGCTAAGAATATTCCCTTGCTGGGGCGGGGGAATTAAATCTGTCCTTCGCCTGTCTCACTGAGGTCCAGCAGAGCTAAAAACAAGTTGTTCAGAGAGCAGAGAAAACTGGTGATGCTTCACTTTTGATGTCTCGCTCTCCATGCAGATTCCCTAACGTCTACTAAAGGGTGAGCTTAGTAGCCTTTTCTTGAGTGATTTCACTATCAGTCATCCCATTAATGAAGTTTATAATAGTCTCCGAGACCTCTCCTCTCTATCATATTGTTGCTGAATTTGCCCAGTGGGTTTCAGGGTTACACAGGAAGGACAGACTGACAGACAGAGCCACCCCTAGGTAGGCAGACAGCATAGGTGCTTGAAAAAACACATTTCCTTAAGAAATCAGCTTAAAAGGTACCCACTGGCATAATTGCTGCAAGGCATCTTTTGCCCGTTTTCATGCAGATGCATCCCTGATGAGGAAGGCCCATTCCAGCTCCTGTACATTTTCTTAATGAGTTCAGTGCTTGTTTCCTAGCAGGGTATGCAAGGTGTTGAATCATCAAGCACCCAAGGAACTTCATGAGCTTGGACCAAGTTAGATACAATGATTTTAGGAACCTCAGAGCAGCTCCAGCTGCTGCCTTTGCTTTTTTAGAGAGCCCATCAGGACAAACTGCCCTGCCATGGACACTGGAGCTTCATGCGGTAATTTGGAGTCAGAGGAAGAATTTAAAACAATAGTCATGAGAGAGTAAAGGAAATAAAAGTAGGGCTTGTGCTAGGCAGGGGGTAATAGTGAAACATTCATACGCTCGGGAGGAGAACACAGGCCATAGGGTGTTTTTTTGTTTCTGTAGATGAAATCCATGCTGGTCTCTCCAAGCTCACCTACAACCTCATCTGGCCACCAGCCCAGCCATTCCCAGAAACGCTTAAGTTAAGAGTGAGACCACAACTCTTGCTGTGTTAGGAGGTACTTCAAACAGAATGAGTTGAAGCCCTGTAAGAGCACATGGCAGACCATAATGTAGACAATCCCTACCCATGCCTGGTTTGAGCTACAAAGGGGATTAAGCTGACCCTTAAGCATGCAGTATGGACAACCAGAGGCCTGGTAGAAAGCAGGACTGGCTGCACTGACTTGTGACTGGAGTCACCCAAGAGCGTCAAACTGGCTCCTTTCTTATTCCTCGGTGCTCTTGGTACAAAATGCCTCACTAAGAGCATTCCTTCAACAGGTGCCATCTGAGACAGCTAAATGTGCTGGGAAACACAGAAAACCTGAAAGGTTTTTTGACCAATAGAACTTGAGTTCTTTCAGCTAATAGGGTTGAGCCATCCCTATGATCTCTCTCTAGGGCATCTTTAATTTAAATGTCTCTTCTCTACCCAGACACTCATTTTCATAACATTTCTTCCAGTTTAGTCACTCAGATTTTTGATCTAGTCATGTTATATGAGGCTGGATAATAGGTTCAGAAATCACTGGATTGGAGAAGCGGAGGGTGATGTCACTGCCTCTGACTATCACATAGGCCTTGTCTTCTGAAAACTAAGCTAAAAATACACCCTTTTTCCATGGAGAGAAGGTAAGTGAGTAACACCAGCTGGCAGGCAGGTTGCCCCACTCAAGCTGTCTTGATCCCTCTCCATAGAACAGTTTCTGGTAGTCTGCAAGGATACACAGTACCCTGAATTTCCTGTGAGCAATCCAAAAATCTTTTTTAGTTTTGTACTAGCACAGAGTTAATCTAGTCTGTGGGTTTAAGATATGATTAGTGAGGTCTGGGTCTAAATGAGTGCCTCCATCTAGCATTAGAAGAGAAGTCGACATGCAAAAGGAAGCAGGTCTTTTGGTCTTTCTGGCCTTACAGCAGGCAGGAAACAGTATGTGACTTCCAGTCAACCGATGCAAAGCCAAGAGTCATTGAATTAAATTCCCAGTGTCTGACTCAGGACACTACTCTAAATAGGTGACGTTCTACTGAAATCAGTGTTGTTTAACTCTTCACACCAACTCTGATTCTAGCTCCAAACTCCAGATGATTTGGAGAGACTTCCAACATCACCAACTCATACCCCATCTTAAAGGAAAGCTAAGAGCAGATAGAAGATGAAAAGCTTGAACTCCTCTGTAGAGAGCAATTGAACACCTATGCAATCCTTAAGCCCTCTACATCAGCCTCAGCTTAAATAGCTTTATAAGCCTAAACAGAGAGGAATGAATTTCACCCACAAACAAGCATGAAGGAAAATTCTACTTGTCAGTCACTGACAATTCATGCATTAGCAAATTCATGGGAAGTTCAAAGCTCCCTAGTTCTGTCACCAGCTTTGCACAGCTTGGAGAAACTCCATTTCCTTGCAATAGTAATGACATTCTACTACAAGAGTAAGAATAAATTTGTTTCCTATCAGACAGCCAATAGAAATAATTCATAAGTTTGCCTTATGCGATATAGTTGTGTTTGGAACGCTTAGTTGCAATCAGTGCCCCACAGTGCAAGGTGCTGTTCATGCTTTAACAAAAATGCAAGCCAAAAGAAACAGAAGAGAGGAAGTCATACACTCAAGGCCATGCAGCAACTCAGCAGCCAAGGGAAAAAATGAAAAGTTTTTTGACCGCCAGCCCAGTGTTCCTTATGTTGCACCATGCGCTGTGCCATCAGTGAGGTCAGCAAGAGTTTTATATACTTCTATACTTTCCATCGTCATCATCATGCAAGAGCACCTCACAACCTATATTCTTATCTTGCCCCTAGAAAGTAAAAACTGCTTCTGTTCCCAGTTACATAAGAGGAATTGAGAGATAGGAAAAAGCTGGAGCTACAGCCACAAATAAATAAATAAAAATGTCTAGACCATAATTTGTGGTGCTTATATCCCAACCTCAAATGCCCTGATCAGTTTCTACTCAACCCCAAAAGCACCTATTCCATCAGCATAAATATGCCTTCTCTAACAAATCCATATTTTGGAACAGGGCCCAGATCTGAGGTCTCCTTTGAGTCGCATAAATGCCCTTACCAGAGCATCGTTCTCTCAAACTCTCTCTGGTCCAGAATTAAGATACAAAACCAGCAAAACATCTTTATATCCCGATAATGCAGCATCCAGAGCACCATCTTGACTCTTTTTGGTGCATGCCATTTGCTTTGGGAACAGCAGTAGCTGTCACATCAAATCACTGCCACGTACTCGGTGGGGTACTCACACACCTGTATCGGTCCAGAGAGCCATTCCCAGCACCATCATCCCCTAGCTATGCTTAGCACACCCAGGTCAGCTGCCTGCCCTCCTCTACGCCTGAGATCCCCAATAAAAACCACTCTCTCTTCACATACATACATGAGACAAATGTTCACCTGAAACATTTAGGGCATTGGGTTTTTTGAGGATTTTCTGCTAAAAACTCCTTGGCACTAAAAACCAGGCTAGGTCATGGAAACACAAAGCTTGTAGTTTCTCTAATAGTTGACAGAAAAAAACATTGTTTCTTTGCAGAGAAAAACAGGTTGGGGTCAAGGACAGAGAATCAAGGTACTATTTTCTAAAACATTGATTTGAACCTGCTTTACACTTAAAGCAAAAAAGACAGACAGTAAATCCTAAGAAGGAATCAGCAAAAAACACACCCATCGTCTTAAAAATAACAGAGTTTTACAGTAAATCCAAACTGTTCACATTAAGGTTCTCCTGCTGAACCAGCCTAGGAGGATTTTTCTCCTCAAGGGGATGCCAGAGTCATCAAGGTTAGTTTATCATCCTTCTGCAAACATCTCTGGAAAGCATCACAGCTGGAAGGTTGACTTAGATTTGAGACAGACAAGCACACACTGGACTGCTCATGCAAGAGACCCCACACAGTTATAGTGACGTGTCACACCTGCTCCATCTTTGCATGTGCAAGTCCCAGACTGCTTCTGAGCCACATGGAGCCACTTCCATGTTCTGCTCCCCCATTTGGCCGTACAGCCACAGCTCAGAGCCACAAGGCAGGGCAGAGCAGTACATATGCTGTTTGGAAAACAAAGCAACAAAACCACAATGTCATCAGTGAAAAGCAGCAGATTCTTCAACACTACAGAAAGGTGAGTGACAGGAGAGTCATCTTCTTCCTTCCCTCTGTGCCAAAACAGCACTGGAGCCCTCCACTGCCACCACAGCAACCCAATAACAGGGAATATCAGTTTTATGCAGTCACAGAGTAAACACCAGGTTTAGAAGACATTGTCCACATGCTGTCAACAGATGTTTCATGTCCATGCTCCTTAACACTGAACACCTGCATAGGCCTCTCCCATCAGATATTTCCATCAAGCCAGGTGTACCCAACATTTAAAGTCAACTCCTTTTTTTTTCCTTTTTCTGTTTTTTTCTTTTCTTTTCTATTTTTTTTTTAATCTCCTGGTAACGTCATCTCACTTCTCGGAAGGTATCAGCCACGCAATTGCTCTCTTTGCTACCCAAGCACTTTCTACTGTTTCCGCTAAAACCCACCAAGTTATTTCCTGAAAATTGCTCTTCTCCCTATCAGGATTACCTAAAGAAGGGGCAGCAGTACAGGATTAGGACAAAAGGGTTTTCTTGCACATAGTTAGGAGAGGGGATACACCTGTTTTGCTCAGAAACGAAGCTGGACCTTGCCAGCCTCCTTTGCAAAGCTTTGCTCCTGTCCCTGATGGGTCTCCAGGCTGAAGTGGTTCCACCTGGGGGCAGGAGCTCCTTGCGAGATCAGACCTAGTTCCCACTCACTGCATTTGTCACGCAGGTTCCCAGCTGGTGTAAATTAGCATTACTTTACCGAAGTCAGTAAGATGCCCCACAGCTGAGGAGTTGTTTACAAGGCCTTCCCCTCCCCCCCACCCCCCCCCGAGTTTTTCTACATGACTGGATGCTTTACGCACAAAGAGAGTGATGTAGAGTTGCATCTATAAAGGTATGTAGATGGTAAATCTGTCATTGAAATCCCTTTGGAGATATGTACCTGACTCTGGTTTTGGATTTAGCTCTTAGTCACTAGGAAATGAGTACTTTCTGTTTCTTTGTTTATGAATGTAAGTTTTTACCCTAAACATGCTACCTAGAATATAGCATTCTAACTTCTTTCTTTCAGGAAGAATAGGAGCTTCCCTTGGAAAGTTAGAGCTATCAGGTAGTAATTCTTTTAGCTACTAAAGAATGCATAAGCTTTGAAATTCACTTTCAACAGAAACAAACAAAACATCAGAAAAGTTAGTGAGTGGAAAACATACTTGCTATTTTACTGGCAGTAGTGTTTAAAAAGCCTGGATCCTAGAGTAGCCCTTACCTGCTTACAACCCTTTAACTCTCTCTACGTAAGAAGTTAGCAAAAGTTTTAGAAAACTGTGCCAAACAAGTTATCGCAGTGAGCCCCACTTAAAAGCTCAACAGACTTGCTTGTTATTTGACTCTTTTTTAGCTTTGTCATTACTGAAGTATCTATTTATATTTCATTGAAAAAAAAGATTTTTTTTTTAGCAAAACCCAATTAGGAAAAAACCCCTCAAACCCTCCCCCTTCATTTTATTTATTAGAAATAATAGCAATCATAGCTAATGCCTACTGAGAACACTAAAAAATAATATTTCCAATACTTATTAATTGTTTATATTTAATTTCCCCTAAAGACACTTGGAAAAGCAATTTGCTCCAAAAGCAGGAGCACACAAGTTCAGGATAGCCCCAGAAGCATCACATAATAGCATAGAAACAAGCCCCCATGTCATCCCTTTTTATCATTTCTTTTCCCCAAGCTCTATCTTGCTAAAGTTTCCCATCAACTTTGTAGCCTGCTTTTTGGGGGGATGACCCTTTAAAATGAGGGGCAGAAGCATTGCAAAGGCCCTAAAGGGTCCATTTTGCAGTAGGCAGTAGACTGCTAAATCTCTGTTCCAGATGGTGAGTATCCTTAATTCTTGTTTGTGAGCTTTGAGTTGGATTCTGTGTTCTCAAACAAAGCTAGTTATGTCTTTTTTTCCCCTTCTTTAAAGCTTAGAAGTTCTGTTTTTCTTTCCTAACTGAATTTTTTTTTCCTGAAAATTGTTCCAACCCACCTCCCTAACAAATCTTCTCTGAGCCGACTTCAAACATGGAGGGTTTTTGTTTTCTGAAAGCTATAGATAGACCTGTTCTTCCACAGTTGCTTGAAAGTAATTCTCATTAATACAATATGTTAAATCCTGATCTTGAGAAGACTTTGATGTGTGGGCTTAGGAGCTCTTCAGGATGGGATCTATCTGTTAAGAAGGGCTTGCTTGGGACAATGAGTTTATGTATCAGGGCCTAGAGCTGTTAGTTTAAACACAAGTAATAAGATGAGGTTATTCCCGTATGTAAGTCTATATATAGGACCACATTTCCCAGGCTTATGCTTTTACCTATGCAACTGTTTTACTCCTAGATCCCTACACCCCATTCCTGCACAGTTCTGGGGCACTGTTTTATCCCTCTAGGATGTTAATAAGCCTCACTGGCAAGGAACAGAGCGTTAGTCTTTGGGTAGGTAGATTAAATATGCACGCATAATAGTAAATATTTATTTAGGTACCTGAGCTATTCTGATTAATGGCTGCATTTTTCTTTTATATGATTTGAGTACTTTTTAATGGCAATTAATTAGTATTTATGGCATGATTATTTAATTTATTTCACTCTTCTGCTGCTAGTACTGTCAGAGAAGCTGGAAACTACAGGTTTTTACAGTTTTTTCAGGTTGGTAAATATTAGAGTTTGCTTCTGTCTTCCGTGCGCCTGGGGATGCACAAACCAGCATGTCTCTGCTCTATTTCCTGGCACTTATTTACCAGCAGCAGAACTACCATCCAGGGAAATAGGACTCTGATCCTGCAAGCACTTCGTGAAGTTTTTTAACTTTAAGTACACAAATAAACTTGTTGTGGTCAGCAGTGGCATAAGGATTACATGAGTAAGTTTCCAGAATTGGGACCTCTAGGTCTCTCTAGTGACCTGCTTAGCTTGCAGTAATAATGGGGCAGCTCTCAATGGACGATGCATAGAGATACCTAATGCCATAATCTGGCTTTGTACGCCCTATGCAAATAGTGGCAGTATGATTTATTTTTGCCCCCAATTGCTGAAGTACAGGGAAAATAAACAAGGTCTTCATGAAAAAGGAAACAAAAAAACCCCCCCCTCTATCAGCTGTGGTAGGTGTGTCCGCTGCAGAAACTATGAGCAAAGAGGATATAGAAACATGTATTTCCTTTCTTTGGCCTGAAAGTTTAGGTGCGATGACTGCAGGCATCCATCTCTTGGCCCTGCCATCATTGTGCGGGGACCTTGTCTTGGCTGTTGAGCCTGGAAAGAATCTCCAGTGTTGTTATCCTCACAAATACCTACTGAGTTCAAAAACCATCATCATTTCTACTTTGGGTGAGGATCTGGAAGTCAGATGGTGCTTATGTGACTGTTGGTCACATAAGCAGCTTGAGCTCTCCCTTGGCTTGAGGCATGCTTTGGCAGTTTGATTCTTTTTTTTTTTTTCTTTTCCTGAGGGTTTAAATGAGACAAATACAGTAGAAAGTCAAAACTTTGGAAAGCCCAGTCCTGTTCCAGATTTGGCTGAGACAACTTCAGAGATGTAGGGCTCCTGAGCTGATCTGATTACAGAAACTGCTAGCAGCTGTGGGAAAACTTTGTCTCCCTATGAACAGTATGGAGAGGCTCAGCACCTTGCCTGGATCAGGCAGAGTTGGAGGCTATCAACTGGGAATGAGTTGATGGGAGAGGTCCTAATGAAGGAGTGGGTGAGACAATTAGTGCCAAGGGATAAATCCTACACAGACAGATCTCTTATTCTCTCATCCCCTAAACCCCCCTCCCTCGACAGCCCCAAGTCAAAGCAAAGCAAACAGATGGGGAAAAATACAATTAGTTGCAGAGCCACCAGAAAACCAAACAATATTCCATCACGGGTTCTAGGCCAGCACGCTAATTTATCGAGTGCGCAGTGCTATTGGACGTGGCCCGGTGTGCTAACTCGGCAATAGATCATGATAAAAAATGTAAGTGATCTGTTATCGCCAGGTTAATGCGCTTTACTATGCAACTCTGCCAGCTCGACAGAAACATCATTACATAATGATAATGATGCTCCGCAAACAGAAGCCGGAGGAGGGGAAGGAGGGAGTGAGACCTTGGGCTCTGGGATATTGCAGAAATTCCTGGGCAAAAATGGCTGGGTTTTCAATTCATTTAAAAATAAAAATAGGAAACTGAAGTGAGTCAAGTCTCGAAAAGCAAAGATGTTAAGGAATCATTAGTTCAAAGTAATGAATGCTTTTTTTTCCAGTTCATCTGCCTGATTAGGAGTGTTGATAACCATGAAATTCACCAGATACTTGCTATTGTTTCATTTCTCAAGAGCTGACAGGGCTGTTCAGATCTGGATGCACTTTGCTGATAATGTGGATGAATCAAAAAACAGTCTTCCTGCCTGGCACATGGGCTCTTGCAAGCTTGGAAGAGAGACTGATGTCAGCAGGCAGGAGGAAGGGAGATGAAGCGCGAATTGCACGCAGCGCCAGGGACATGGATGAAGGGGGAACACGTCAGCGTGTACAAGTGCGAGAGGCAGAGTCAGGCAGGGTGCTGGACACCGAGATGGTGACACAAGTGGGGAGAGAGGCAAAAACAGAGTATGGGAGCATGGTACTGATGGAACGTGTGCAAGCTGAGGGTGAGGGAGTATGCACAGGCAGCACCCTGGGTGAGATGAAATGCCTCTGTGCGGAGTCCCTGCGAGTGAGGACGAATATGTGCATGATGGCAAGCAAGCACGCCGCCTGCTCTGAGGGACTATGCAGGTGTGGTGTAGCAAGTGACATAAGTGATGCTCGCATGAGAGGTGGCACAATCATCGTGCCAGGGGAAGGGAGTGTGAAAAATCGTTGCATCAGCAGAGGCCAAGAGGGAAGTTGTCCTGCCTCTGCCTTCTCCTTCGTTAGGCCCTGGGTGCAGAATAGAGACCCTGGTCTCTCATAAGCTGCATTGCTTTACCCCTGCCTCGCTTTTCATCTTCTGGGTGTGACGTGTTTGCCTCTGGTGCTGTGGAAAGCTCTTGCAGTTGGTGTGCTTGCCTGGGTATTTTTAGCAGGTGCTTTGCATTATAAATCCTGCCGGCTTTAACATTGCTGGGTAGACTTGGTATAATTTACCTTTGGTTTAGCAAGAAATAGGAGCTGACTCAGGGATTAAGGTGTGTCAAGTCAACACAAATAAAAAATAAAGCAGGGGAGGATTAGTCAGAGATGAATGCAACACAAGAGCTGAGTGTTAATTGTGAGAATGGTGCAGGGGAAGAAGAAATAAAACCTCCTTTATTTGCCCCCTTCTTCTCTGAAGACACAGCCTGTCCTGGGGTCAACATGTCCTGTTGATATGTATCTCTGTAGTTTGCAGAGATTGCAGCCCTTCCCACAGAGCTCACTTTCTTTATAGCTCAGGTTTTGGAGTTGCATCTCTTAGCTTAGGAAGTTCCTGCTTTGGTTCCTAGATGGCAGGCAAGGTGGCAGCCCTCAACCACATCTCGTGGTGTGCAGCTGCTGTGTGGTGTGGCTGTGAGCAGAGGCTGGCTGCTGACAGGATGAATTGGGAGATACCTTATTTGACACAGATTTCCTTCTCCGGGAGCAGGATTTCCCTTACAGCCTCCAAACAACTTAGCCATACTGGGAAGTGGAGTTTCGGAAGCACTAAAACTCTCCATGCGAGCCTGTCGTGGGAGGGAGGATGCTGTTGAGTAAACCTAGATGCTTTTTAAATATAGGTTCCTGTGACTTTACTGCAAGGCGAGTAGTGGTAGCTGCAAGGCAATAGTGACATGGCGGCACTGAAAAATCTATGGAAAAAGGGGCTGGTCTTCCCTGGCCAATCCCTACTCCTTTTTTTTGGGAATAAAAGACCCTGAAGGTTTCAACACCTGAAAAAATTATAAAACTTCTGTCTTCCCTGAGGATGAAGGGGATTATTCTGTTCAAACTGCTGGGGTTCATGCCTTTGCTATATAGTAAAGGCTCAGCGTTTAATCCTTCAATGAGTATAGGGTAAGCTGCCTCGCGTTATTATCTCCTGTTCAGCACAACTGTCCACATACACATATGGGCTCTATGGCGAAGCCCCTGTCACACAATTCAGGCTTTCATGTTGCCCTGTTCATATCCCACATTTCATGGCTGGTGTCAGGCTTGGGCCAGAAGATAACAGAAGTAAAGATGGCTCAGGTTTTTTTTGATCTTTCTGTTCCTGTTATACCTGTGCCCTGCCTTTGTCAGGAATAAACAGTTATAACAGACCTTGAAACAATAGATTTCATAGCCTCGGGTTGGTTTCTTATGAATTATTGTCCTCATCGAAAATCTCTTTATATTTCCTTTCAATTCTTTTTCTACTGACGAGAAGATGCGAGGACTAATTTAGAAGGAGATAATGAGAGCAGTTGTATGTGCACATGGACATGTACACATTCTCTCTCAAGGTAGTGTAAAAATTGTGATTAGTTGTTTAGATTAGTTATGCTTCAAATTCCCAATCAAAATTACATGTTTGTTGTGCTAGTCACAGCAATGTCACATAACAAAACACTCTTCCTGCCACTGTTGTCTGTCAGCAGCCTCTGATGAAGAGAATGGAGGTAGGAAAGGGCTGAGGGTTGCAAAATGCATTAAAGTAGCACAGGACTGTTGGGTTGGATCTCTTCGCTGCAAGTGTTGTGTTGCAGCCTAGGAGTGGCATTGCCTCACGCTGCATGTGCAGAGTCCTAGCAAGCAACAGGGTAGAAATGAAGAAAGATCTTGTTGTCGAACCTCTGTGAATACAGAAACATGAGATGCTGTGTACAAGGTTATATGATGGAGTGGGTATCTGTGGTTTGGGATTATGTGACTATTGGGCAGGAATAGGCAGGGTACTGCTCCAAAATACTGCTTCCGTCAGGGCTGGGCTTCTAAATTCCCTGTGCCGTATATCTGAGTGGGGTGGCACTGGACAGGTCTGAGGTGCCCTCATAGGGTTAAGGACAGCTGGCATCCTGACTATTAACTCATTTAATTCCTCTCCTGGATTAAATCCAACCCTAACTGTGCTGAACCATCTCCTCTGGTAATATATGTGAGCCTAAGGGAAAGCGTTGCTAAGATGCCTTCAGAGAGTTGTTTTTTTTTTGTTTTTTTTTTTTTTTAAATCATTTGCTGCAAAAAGAGCAAAGAAAGAGTGGAAACACTTGAATTTTTTTGCCCCACCATGGTGTCATGAAGAGGAGACAGGAGGAGGGGTGATGCTGGTGCCAATGGAATATGAAGCCCCTATCATTGTGCTTGAAGCCTAAACCAATGAAAATCTCAGTCATACAAAATGCTTTATATCTGATCTTTCACTGTAAATGTCATATAAAGAAAGGATCTCTCTGATATTTCAAGGAGCAGCAAAGTCTGTGATGACACGCTGGTATCAAGATTTGCATATTTATTATAGATAAGCTGTCAAAATGTATGTTTTCAATTTCACCTTATACTTGGAATTTAATGATGCACATAAAGGACAGAAAATCTTTAATATTAATATTAATATGATTTTAGATTATAAGACTTCATTGTGGATATCAATCACCTAACCCTTAAGGACATGTCACTCAAGTTGATATAGTTTATAGAAAATTAATGTAATCCATTCTGTATGATCTATTGCAGGATCGGGGGCTTGGGAGGTGGTACGGGGGATAGACAGGGGGTTGGCCATTATTAGTTTGCAATACTTTCTTAGATATGTTAAGTTCTTGGAGTAGATTAACTCTCACTGACCTGGGGCTTGTTTGCTGTCTTTCATGTAACTGTTGAGGCATTGTGCAACCTCTAACCTGAAAGAGAGTTTGCAGCTTTGCTGATGGTCCTGTGTTGTGTCAGTGTTTGCATAAGCAGATTGTGTTTTATGAACAAGACGTACTCCTGGAGAAATGTTTTGCTTCCACTTGTTACTTAATAGCTTTAAAGTAGATGGACGTTACAGCTTCCAAGTGTCTAAAGGGGAAGAGAATGTAGGAAAGTAGTTGAGAAGTGTAAGTAACTCCTGTGATTGATATGGCTGCAGGTAGCTGCAGGTGTGGGAGCTTGAAAAAAGAGGACTGAGGCCATCAAGTTTCTTAAACTTGATTGTTGCTGTATTGTGGAAAAATCACCCTGATTTTTGGAGGAAAGCTTTAAAAAACAGTTATAGGCCTTGTCTTTTTTCATACCTTCTTCCTCATTTTAAAAAGGGCTCGTTCATCCAAAGCAATACCAAATCAACCTTCTTACACCTCCTTTGCATGGGCGGAAATTGCAAAGCAGTATTCAGACAGGATGATCAAGGTTTGGATCTCTTACTAGTACGTGGGGTATTTGTCACAGTCTGTTACCTACTGCAGTTGACACCAGCAGCTCCAGTGGAGTTCACGTTCAGGACCCTTAAGAAAAGACAAAACTTGGACCAGGCTGCAACAACTAAATCTATTTTCCTTTGAGCAGGGAGACTGAACAAGGACATTGCAAGCTTTACCTTGCAACTCTTCTATAACTAGAAGAAATAATTTGTGGGCAAACAGATCTCAGACCAGTTTCAAGCTCTGTCACAGATGGGGTAGATGTTAAATAACCTAACAATGGTGTTCCTCCTTGTGTGCAGTTCTGCTGTCCTGCTCTTCCTTTGCAAGCCTTATGTCCAGACTGCAACTGTGCTGGGACAGGGCTATCTTTCATTGCAAGTATACACAACACCTAGGTGTAGCCACTTGATCTTATTTTAACTTGCTAGTGATGGCGTAGCATGTCTGATCATCTCCCTGACCCTCACCTTCCTCTGCATCGGTTCACAGGGAGGAGAGTGTTAAGCCTGCTGATGAAACCGTGTCTTCAGCCTGTTTTAGTGTTGCTGGGTTGATTTTTCTATGGGCCAAGAAGAAGCCATCCAACATCAGAAATGACCTTTTCTTTGGATCCCTGTTTTGAATTAAGTAACTGATGCTACCTGTGTTTGGGAAGCAAAACACCCACCACCCACCTTTTGCGTTATTTTGTAAAGGTGTGAGTTCTCTGAGGGACATCTAAATCTGTAAAGGGCATCTGGGCTCTGACACCATGGGTGAGAAGGAACTGCAAACTACCATGCTAATATTCCCACCAGCGGAGAATCATAATGTGAAAGTTCAAGCATGAAATGAAGACGATGTGAATCTCTTTCCTTTTTCCACTTCATAATACCTGCAGCAGACAGGTAGGGGAGCTCTTATATTTAGCACGTGAAAGTACCAGGAAACCCTGGCAATGAGGACTGGATCGATGTAGTTAGTTACTGCTGGAGTTTATACACGTACACACTCCTCTTATCTCCGAAAAAGACAGTATGCACAGGCTCAATAAATAATAATTAAAAAAAAGGGCAGGTGGGAATGAGGAGGGGGGCAAGAATGGCCTGAAAGAACTGTAGTGACAGCGCTTTAAAAACACCTTCCTTTCATCATAGCTTTTAATGGAGCTGAGTTTCCACAGATCTTGTGTTAGCAGCTTGGTTTCTGTCCGATATTGGGGTGGGGATAGAGGGATTGGATTGCATATTGTTTGTATAAATTAGTCGATGGATGAACACCCTGAGCATGTTTCCTTCTTTTAAATAGAACCAAAGCTTCACTAGTACAACTTTCTCTGCATGTTGGCAAAATGCTGAATAGGGAGATCTTTCTCAACATGTTCATGCTTCTAGAGCAACTGTGAAAAACAAGAAATTCCAACTTCTGTCCTATTTTGACTGCTATTTACCTCTTCGTGTGTTGTTTTTTTTTTTTGGTTTTTTTTTTTTTTTCTTTTCCCCCTTCCCCCTCCCTATCTCTTTTCTCCTGCTTGCATATTTAGGACACTTACTCATCTGTGTAACTGTCTCATCTATTTCCTGTAGGCCTCCTGCATAGTAGTATAAGCAATGAAATAACCTAATCAGCCAAACACGTGTGCTTTTCTTGCCTTGTGCATTTCCTCCTAGTTGTATCTGTTTATCTCCTTGTCTCCAATATCTGCTTTTATCTATTAGTATGTCTTCTTTCCCATGTTTTATCCGTTAATACCTCTTGTTCAGCTGAGGATAAACTCAGTAATAATTGCACTATAAAATGAAGAGTACACTACATGTCTCTTATTGCTCAGGGGTCTGTTAATTGGAATTTATAAAGTTCAATAAACAGTAATCCAATAAGACCTAAACTCTTATTCATTTATCTTAGAGGTAATATCCAGGCTGCCAGCAGCAAGCTGGAAGTGGCTGAGCCACGAGCCTCGGTCGCACATGCAGAATGGATTTGTCTTTTTACCTCTCTGTAGTAGGTACCTGCAACTGCGAGTCTCCCAGCAACCATGTCACCTTGGTGGAGCCTGATGGTGGGAGATGTTTTTTCTCTCTGTTTGGGAGGCTTTGAAGGAACGTGGTAATAAGCAAGTCATGCGAAGCAGAAGATAATGTTTTCCCTTACGTCTGGGCCTGGCTAGCAGATCCATGCAGAGGCAGAGAGTCCCGTGACTCCGGGCATTTTCCCTTTTTTCAGTCGGACACTGCTAACTTAGAGCTAATTTAAAACACTGGGGTTTCTCCCCTGCCCCCTCTGAATTCTGCCTTTTAAACCTTAGCCATCTGCTAGTGGTATCTGCTCTCCTCCTTCACTCTGGCCTAAAGCACTGTTTATGAATCACACTGGGCATCACTGGCTGCTTTTCAACTCAGTCTATGTTTTAGTGGAGGGTGAGGACATCAAGCAGCTCTGGTATATTTTTTTTTTTTTTTTTTTTTGGTACTGTGCTGTGAGCTCTGCGCATACAAGTACTAGGTCTTCTGTAGTTGCAGCCAGTACTGGTGTCCAGAAGACACTGATCGAGTACTGTCCCTAAAGTTGTCCGGGAAAGCAATGCAGATATGGGGTGAGATCGCGTCATGTTTCAAGGCCTCTTGTTGACCAGCGCGGGGCAGATTGAATAGCCCTGCGTTTTGGTAGCAAACAATTAAGTGTTCTGTAATACAATCCCTGCGGATGTTGTACCAAATATATCTCGGTGATAATGCAACTTAAATAGCAATGTATTGACTGGACTGGCTAAACAGATAACATGATACCCAATTATTGGATCGGTGTATCAGTTTGGGAGCAAAAAATGGTAGGACCTGAAAGTGTTTTACGCGGGATGCTGGGAATTGTAGGCAGCACACAGGAGGTATCTAGCTGACTCGCTAAAAGCATTTTGAAGAGTGGTACACCTGTGTGTGTGCTGCTAGCTGAAAGACTGTGGAAAAATGATTTGTCAAACAGCTTCTCCTGAAATTCTTCCGTGGTGTTTTTTTTGTTTGTTTGGTTTTTACCCCTATAATAATTTCAGGCTTTTAAGCTGAGTTTATAAAGCTAAATATATTTCTTAGAAAACCCTTCTGAAAATAACGTTTCAACATCTCAAAGTGTTTCCCAGGAAGCCCTACAGAAACCTTTCCAGAATGCAGCAGTGTTTTTGCTCCTGATAAATAGTTGCTCTAGATCTGACAGAAGATGCCTGGACTGGGGATTACACAGCTGAGCTGAGGGTCAGGAGTCTCATTGTTTCCTAACTCTTCTGCAACTTGAAGCAAGGCATTGTCAGGCCCTCTCCAGCAAAACAAGACTAATGCTGGTGGCTTCTCTTATTAGAAATGCCCATAGTGCTTCTGCATTATTGGGTTACCTGGATGCTCAAAAAGTAGTTTGATCTTGGTTCTGTGGCATTTCTACCTCTGCTTCCAGGGGTTGGACTTCCCCTGGACATTTTTACTGATGCATCTTGTACCTTGCAATGGGATAAGAGCATCCTCCTAAGATTTTGAAGCAGTGGTATTATGGCAGTGGTTTCTACATCATTGCCTAAGCACTGATGAGGTCTTTGCAGCATGATGGGGTTGGCAGAAGTTCCCCAACTCAGAGTGACTACGCAAATGTTCAGATAATTCCACTCAACGGTTTTTTAGTCTAAGGTTGCTACCTTGGGATCTGCAAGTCTTTGAGATGCAGATAGCAGAGGTTAAGAGAGTATACTAGGGAGAGAGCATACATATTTGTCCTGTTCTTGTGCTTTTTCACTTAATAGCCATTACTGACCACTGCCAGAGACAGGATACTGGGATAAATGGACATTGGGCCTGACCCAGCAGGCTGTGGTTACAAACAGCCCTCCTGAGACCCCTCTCTCTGCATTGACTGGCTGCGTAACTAACTTTGGGCCATCACACTCTGTTCTGAGAGCCTCAGCCATGTATCTACAGTGAGGTGGGAGGAATCTCTGTCTCTGGGTCTATTCTGGTCAAGTAAAAACTAAAGCCATAATGGTGAATGGCAAATGCCCTCCAAAACCCAGAAGCAGTGTTGCACAAGGCAGTATATTTGGTGCTCATTTTCTTTGCCCACTTTTGGTAATGAAAAACCATTTATTGAAGAAAACTGGACTTGTATAAACCCTTAGTTCATCAGTGTGGCAACTGCAGCAATATATTCGATCCTTTCATACTTCAGTGTTGTAACAGCTTAATATTAGTTGTTAGAACAACATATGTCCCTGATTTAAGAGTATTCACTTTTTTTTTACAGCTGTGGAAAAAATGCAGGCTATGTGGTGAGGGGAGAAAAGGGACCTCAGTTTTAGCAGCTTTAGTACAGAAATGGACAAAAATCCTAACCCTTGATTCAAAGCTTCAAAGGTGTAAAGTGAAGGCTCGTTATGACCTGTTCTGTCAAATGAAGCACGGTAGTTGTTCAGGGGTAATAACCTCATATATTATCATGCTTAAAAACAGGCAATGTCATAAACTTTTTGAAGCACCTAACATACTACAGAAGCTGTGCAGGCTGGTAAAGCCACTAGTTAACATCTCTAAATCATGTAAAGCTGCCAGTGCCATATTCTTTTCTGATGTTTTCAAGGTGACCTGCCATTCCCACTATAAACTGGATTTAAATTTTTTTTTTTTTTTTTCCTAAGGGAAATACATCTACTCTGGGGTGGTGCATAACAGCCTTTTAACCATGTTGGGGCACTGTTCCTTAGCTAGTGGCTAAGGACATGTGGCCTGACCAGAATAAAGGACTGAAGAATTTGTTGTTGACCTTCATCATAATATTGACACCTATTTTTAGTAATCCAGGCAGGGGTCTTTGTTTCCATGTTCCTTCATAACCATGAAGCATTGGTTCAACCTGAACACAGGTAGGTCCATGGTATCTTCCTGCAGAGTTTTTACAGCCACAGCAACAGATTGAATGCTACTCTTGAGGGGAGGGCAATAGGATCTGAAATGCCAGGGGCAACGCTTGGGCCCCTGTGGGCTTCACTTCTTTTCTCAAAGATAGTACTTCCAGGAATAGAGGTTGAGATTTATGTAACTTATTTTTAAATTGGTGCCTAAAGTTAGACTTGTAAGGCTATATATAGTCACCTAAGTGAGTGGCCTAGCTTTCAGAGACCAAATACACAGCAGATCCCACTGAAATCAATGGGTTCATCTCTGTGCTCAGCAGTTCTGAAAAATCATCCCACTGTTCTGGTGGGAGCATTGATTTCTAGTTCCATAATGTGTCACGGCAAGATACACCTAGGCCAGGGTTGTATGGAGCTCAGTGTTTTGAACAGGAGCTTTTCTCCTGCTTGTTTTACTCTCAGCACGCTGTGGTTTGCACCAAACCTTCCTCCCTCTCTGAATAGCAGTACTGCTTTGCTGACCACGTCAAAGGTTCACTTTGTTCCTGTAGAAGTCTTTTGCAGTCTGGTTAGTGTTGGCTACAGTGTTTGTTTTGAATCAGATTAATTAGGTTTTCCATGACTGGTGTTTTAAGAGCTTCTTGATACGTGTGTTCTGAATATTGTCTCTGGATGTGTTTTGTGGACAGTCTTTAGAAATGTTTTTGCTGTGGTGGTGGTTGCTGCTAATTGCTGTGATTTGTTGAGGCATAGGACAGCTGACTGATTTCACTGTGAGCCAGGGCAGGCAGGAAAATAGTAAATTTTATTCTGAGGGGGAAAAAAAAAAAGTAGGAGACAAATGCATTGCAAGTTCTAATGAGATTTTCTTTATTAAGTAACAAATAATAATTTTGAAAGGAACTTTTTGAAAACCAAACAAAAATCATGTCATGTTTTAGAAATAATAAAAGAACTTACCAAAGAAACATAGTTGTTCCCTGCAGCTATGTTAAGGGGGAGCGGTCCCTTTACAGGGAACTTGGAATGCTTAAACATGGTTGTCCAATATTTGACGATCCTATTGTCATCCAAACTCCCTTAAAAAAAAAAAAAAAAAATCTTGTTGACAGTTCATTTTTACTAAGTACAGCAGCATTTCTAAAAACTCCAATGACTCCCAATGACTTATAAAACTGTGTAGCTAA
Organism: Fregata magnificens; assembly: GCA_013389945.1. Lineage (NCBI taxonomy): Eukaryota > Metazoa > Chordata > Aves > Suliformes > Fregatidae > Fregata > Fregata magnificens. The sequence goes on along the minus strand of WAAD01041445.1, from coordinate 18,670 downwards.
AAATGTAGATCATAGCAGCCCTATTGCCCTCTGCTAAACTTAAATGAATCTGTAAGAAGTCACCTATTCCCTCTCCCATTGAGAATGCCTTCCCTTAAAGATCCTGCATGTATTTACTGATAACTTTTCCTTGTACTCATCAGACTGTCAAAACTGTGCCTGAAGCTGAAGTTTATCTCCAAAAATGTGTTTACTTCCATCAGTGAGAGAGATCTGGTTCTCTGACATGTTTTCTCTCCATGGGTCAGTATTCTTCTTAATATCTGAAAGCTGATGTCTTCTGACTGAAGGTTTGGGATATAATCTGGATTATAGTGCAGAGAAATTGTTGGGAAAAGTGCTATTTATGGAGCACTGGGATAAAGAGTGAGGCTTTCTTCCAAATACCGAGGAAAGCAAACTTTGTATGTTCCAGCTGCTGATAGTCATAGAGATTATGTTTGTAATATAATAGATACAGACAGAGTTGGATATCTGAAGAGTCCAGAATTTCAATTTGGCAGATTGCTCTGTATTAGTAGCTTTTTAATTTTGGTCATATTGTTGTCTGCTTGATGTATGTAAATTTGATAGCGTGCATCTTTCACACTCTCTCCTAGCTCAGGGCTGCTGCCAGTGTGGTCAGGGTGATGTACGGCAATGATGTTCTGGGATAGATGCTGTTGTGGGGTTGGTGCTTTTTTTAGCCTGTCAGCACTTCTTGGGGTTCCTGGTCTTGGCGTCTTGCCTAGGCTCTGTCTTTTTGACTGCTGAAATACCAGCCTTGTTCAGAGACATGTTCAAATACCAGCCATTGTCTGGAGACTGGTTCGTCCGAATTGTGTTGCACAAGCGCTGCTCAATTTTGAGCAAGCCTAAACTGTTTTATGGGTGTCCCCTCTCACAACGTGAAAGAGGCTTTTCTCTTCCCTTTGGTAGCAAGAAAAAAAGATGCTTAATGGTTAGGGACTTTCACACCAGCTAATACACATGAAGAGAAGGAATGGAAAGCAGGAATCCTGGCCTTTACTTGAATACGCTTTTTGCCATATTATAAAAGTTACACTGGCTTGCAAATTTACCACTTTCAACAAAAATGTAACTGCTCTTCCTCCTACACGCTCCCTCTAGTGTTATCAGGTACGTACGACATATACTGTCCACCACTCAGGTAAGGGTTGTTACGCTGGAACAAGCAGTAAATGTCACCGGTGCTTTGTGGGGTTTTGTCTCTGGAAGAAATTCCAATGCTAGGATTTGCAAGTGTGTTGGGAATACGGTGCCAGCCCCCTTTCTCTTGCCTTTGCTGCACACCTGCACAAAACTCACCCTACCCATACCCAGATAATCTGCAACTCAAATCTCTTTTGTGTATCTGGAACAAATTGTGCTGGCCGTTTGCCATGCAGTGAAATCACACGGTTTTTCATTACACTCTCAGAAGCCTTAATTAGTGAATAAGGCAGCTGTATGCTCTCAAAAATACATCTATCAGTACAAACCGCTGCCTGATGGTCCAAANGATTTATGTTCATTACCAATAAGGAAGAAAAGACAAAATGCATCTTTAAATTGTCTGTCTGATTAGAATGATCTGCCTCTGTATGCAATTACACTCCTTTCTGTCTCCTCTAGTTACTCACCTGGTACCTTGTAACTCCTGGTTTCATGGGCCCTGCTGGTTTAGAGGAAAAGTTTTCCAATCTTCACCCATTGGTTGCACAGTGCTGTTTGTCAGCAGAGTGGAAAAAGAATGCTTGTCTCGAGATACCTCTAAAGAGAGCGGCACTCTGGGGTGGCCCTTACCTGTCTTACGGAATCAACTATAATGTACTGTTCTTCTAAAAAGGGACAAGAACTGGGGGGGAAGTGCTGCTATGTGTCTCTTCAAATGGCTCTTGGGCTTTTTTGTTGAATAAATTGGCCTGGGGCAGGGGTGGGACAACTGTTTCTTTGCCTGGAACTTTTGCTGGAATTTTTCCTTCTCTTTTACAGCAATGTTAGAAGTGAGCATGTGGAGTGTTTTTACTACTTTGGGCGACAAAATACCCCCCCTCCCCCAGTTCCAAAGTAGTTCTAATAGAAAATTTCTACCAGCTTTGAATCTGAGCTGCTGAAACGTCACTGGGGTTTTATCCTCCTAAATTCCCTGTGGGGTAATGAAGTGCAATGCTTGTTTTACAGACAGAGGGAAAATAAAACCTGTCTGTCACCTAGGAAGCTTGTGGTGAAACTGGGAATTGAACATACATCTTCCACATCAGCAGGCAGCATGGCGTTCATCTTCTCGTGCAGTGTTTGACTGGCACAACTTCAAGGAGCGAGAGGGTTGGTTTAGGATGGCATCAAGAAGATGCAAATTTACATTGATTCCTCTCATCTCCCTTTGCCAGGAAACTACCTAATGATGCAAACTCACAGAAAGCCCAAGGGAGAGGTCTATTGGTAGAAATATTTCAGAGTTTTGTATAAAGAACTGGAAGGGTGGGGAGACATCAGTCATATTGTGAGCGTTTTGTCTTGTTTGTACTGTTTCCTACAGCAGAGGCTGAAACATCCTGCTTGAGAGACAGGGGGAGAAAGTTGTTTCTTTGGGAGGCAGGGGGTGATGTGTGGTGGAATGATGGAGTCTGACCTTGCTGCCTGTCTGCATCTAACACATACTTGTTTACTATCTTTCTTTCTCCCCTCTACACCTTCAGAAGATCCATGTACCTCTGCTTCCTTGCTCATCCAGATCACTTCTGATCCATCTTCAACAAAGTTCTAGTACAAATCTTGGCCTCCTGTGACAGTCTCAATGTAAGATTCAAGGGTGAGGCAGAGATCCATCTGGACACTGTCTGGGTCATCTGGAGAAGACTCAAGGTTCAGCCTATGAGTCTTGCTAACCTGAGCTGGTGGTATGTCTCTTAGCTAGTCTACACTTCCGATTTCCTGTTCCTTTTGGAGATACGTAGTTGGAAAAATGTTCACTGAGAGTGTGCTAATAACAGAAGAAAGTTCAGCCTTTTTTCTTTCTTTCCGCCTTTTTTCTTTCTTTCCACCTGTATTAAGAGTATATTTCTAGCAACTTCTAACTCTCAGTTGCAGATCCTAGGAAATCTAATGTTCTTTTGTAGTACAGTGCAGGTAGAAAGATATCAAGTATCTTCAGGTGAGCAAAACATCCCAAACAAGACTAGACCTTGACTTCTGCTTGCCCC
>WAAD01041445.1:2432-15479 GCA_013389945.1 Fregata magnificens | reverse complement strand
TTCTTATCTTTCTGCTTTCTGGCCAGTACTGTGAGGTTTTAGCTTTTTTAGCTGTAGTTATACGATATGAACAAAGAGCTTTGGTAGTCAACAGGGCTGATAAATAGAAGACACTGCTAATTGTAATGTTCTTACCATCGAATTAAATAGTAAATTAAATTCAGCTCATCCCAGCTTCTCAATGTGAAAGAAATACAGTTTTCTTCTGTGGTTTTCTGTCCCTTGGCAGACTGCTAGCATCTCTCAGGTGTTATGTTCCTGCTCAGAGGTCTTCAGTGGTGCTGGGAGGAGATATGCAAGTAGACTTTTCAGACTTTTATTTTGTCTGCAGATTTGATCCTCCTCATGCCTGAAAAAGAGGCAACGTATCAGGGTTATTCACAATGGCAGTAATGGCAGTAATAGTATTAATTGCTGCCTTAATAGCCTACGGGAAATGAGAGGGAGTATGTACCTTACTGTTTATGGTGAGCAGAGGGACACCATGAAGAAGCCTTTGACAGCTCCAGTGGTTGTCTGTGGTGTTTTCATCTGACCTCAAAATGCACTTTGGCTGGGGTAAGAGCTGAAGGAAATGTGTTGCGTTCTAAGATGGAGGGGATGGGTGGGCGAGTTGGACAGAGGGCTTGACCCCAAGGGAGGTGGATATACAGCTTTGCTAGGCCTCTCTTAGTTGACCTTGAGCAAGTCACTTCACATTCCTCCGAGCCTCTGTCTTCTCATTGGGAAATGGAGTAAAGATACGTACTTCCTTGAGTGCTTTGAGATTTGCCCATGAAAAATCCTTTCCAAGACGATGGTAGGATTAACGTGGTAGGTAGAGAGCTATGGCTTCCTGTACCCCTTTTCTGGATAAATAGGATGTCATTCTCTCAGGTTGTCAATCCAGTAGCTGTCACTTGTCAGAAGCACTAAATTCAGATGCAAAATGTATGACTGTAGAAAAAGTTAAATGTACCAGGGTCAAAAGAAGGGGGTGGTGGCAAAATGAGAGAAGCTGTTTATGTGGAGAGTGAAGGGGTGTGTGTGGGGGGAAGTGTTTGGTGAACTTCATAGACCACTTCTTCCCTATTTCTGAGGGATGGAATTGCTTTGCATGAAGATTTCAACTGCTAGCTCCTAGCAAAAAACATTAGCTGCAAGAGAAGCAAAAACATACATTGTGGAGCAGCACTTTCTGGTTTTTTTTTTTTTTGAGGCACACATTTGTAAACACATCTAAAATTAGAGTTCAGCATCAGAACAATGAGTACTAGCTCTTCATATTCTCTGCTCTCAGAGATTTTGATGTTTTTTCCCCTCTTTGGATCATAATATAAGTGTGTGTGTATATAATTTATTTATATTTTTTAAAAGGAACTTTCTATATTTCCATCTGTTCCAATTAAACTGAATGGAACAGTTTTTGTAAGTAAATGGAGGGAGGGGAGGAAGAGAAGGGAGTAAAGAGGAGAAAATGGCTTAAAATACAAACCTTGAATGGAAGAGGAGGAAACTTTTGTTGCTTAGCACGAAGATGAAAAATATTATCTTCTCTGTACTAAAACCAGGAAGCAACGTTCTTGTTCCTCTCCCTCTGCCTTCCTTTCTCCCTCAAAGCACTTCCAGCCATTAGCAAGGAATTTGGGTTAAGAGACTGGAGCACCCAGTGTCACACAGGACCTGAACATAGCATTGCTTCTGTGGCAGATGGCATTTTCCTAAATGGAGAATGTCTTTGGAGTTAGAGCAGATCCTACATCACCTGTCCATGTTTTGAGTGAGCTGATACAGACCAAAGAGAGGGAAGATCTTGGTCATCTTGGACAAGATGACCTTCAGAGGTCCCTTCCAACCTCAACTATTCTGTGATTCTGCGAGGATGGTCATTACTTCTTTGGTTTTGAGAGGGTTTAGTTTTCCTTCCTGTCTTGGAGACTTGCTGAATCCCCTCTGCCTTGTGGAAATTCCTGGCCAGAAACTCTAATTTTATGGTGAAGCATCTAAAAATCAGTAGGTTCACTTGACTCATTAAGTGATGATGAGAGCAGGCCAACAGTACTCTGAAAGGAAGTCTGGTTTTTTTCTAGCTTTTTCTTCTGTGGGGTTCTTTTTTTCCTCTAAATGGAATGCTTTTGAGTAGTTCTGATTAAAAACTTGTCCTTCTTTGTCTCCAGGCTTTTTGGCTGCTTTGTAGCTCCACTTGCAGGTGACCTGAGGTTTCTAGAGCTGGTAGCAACTTCTTTGCTTTTATCTCTTTACCCTTTGTTTGAGGGCCTCAGCAGAAAGCTGAGCAATGAGCAGGGGTGGAGACTGCTCTCATCCTGTTTCTCTCCTGAGGTCCTGCCTTGCAGTGTGGTACTCCGAAGGCGCACCCATGCTAGATCCCCCATTCAGCCAAGGGAGAACCCCATCGGGGCTGTCCAAGCCCTTGTCACTCCAGAAGAGTGACCCAGGCCTCTTTAATGGCTGGAAGTTGTATGTAGGTGGGAACCCGTGTGCTTTTTAGGTCTGTAACCCCCTCCTTCCTTTTCCCCCCCGCTCTTCCCATGTCAGTGTTTTGTTGCCATGGAGACAGTAATTACTCCAGGAGGTTTCTAGACTCTGCTGAAGCTCCCATCAGTCTCGCCTCCCACCTGGGGAGCTTTTGACATTGAGTTAAAGGTCAAGTTCTCATGTAAATGTTTTCCTTTCCGAAATGAAATATTTTACCTATTTTGGGTGACTGTGGCAGCAGCACAGAAAACAATTTGTCAAATCACTTACAAAGCCAGAGCTGGGACACTTAAATTCTATTCCCTTCAGGTATGTGGGAGTAGGGGTGGAAATGAACAGTCTCGTAAGTCATATTTTAGTCCAAGTGGAACACTTGCTTTCCCTGCACCAAACATCGTGCATGTGCTTTGTCGTTCTCTTCCACCCCCCTCCCTCCAGCTTTTCAGAGCCTCTTGTTCTCATTAATTTGTTGTTTGCTCTCCTGCCTACATGTAAAAGCTGGGATGAAATAATTTTTATTGACGTTAGTCATAGGCTGACACAGCCCTGGAAAGGACCCCCTGGGTCACTGAGTCTGCCCCCCTGCTGTTGCAGGCGACCACGTCATTTAATTCCTTTCATAAACTACCTGTTAAAAGCCAGAACAATCTCTTTTTAAGTGATTGTGAGGAAGGAGGGGGAGGGAAGAAACCCTCAACCCCTGATGTTTCTTATACAGAGTGCAAAGAAACAGAGATGTGTTGTTAGAGCAATTAGAATAAGAAGCTGGAAGATGTGGCTCTCTTGGTTTCCTTTCCTCAATTAACCCATGCAGTCACCTGCTTGGAGGCATTATGCATGTGTGCCAGACTAGGCAGGATCAAACAAAGTACATCTGGCGCTGAAATACCAGTCCTTTCTCAAGAGAAGGCCAGTGTTATAGTCTAAGATGGTGCACTGAGATTCATGTGACCAAGTTCTGCTTCTGGCTTTGTCCTGGACTCTTCCCAAGTAACCCCAGACAAATCATTTTCTTGTCAAGGTCTATACAGTCAGTCCATCCATGCTGCAGATTACCTGCAGCTTTTCAGCGAGGGCAAGGCAGAAAGAAGCGAGTTTGTGATGACTCCTTCAGAAGGAAAAGCTCTGCCGAGCAGTCGTCCATCCAAGCTGCTGCCTGCGCTCTGTGCCACTGGCACGAGTGACACTGAGGTCGACTGCTTTCTCGTCGGAGGCAGACTGGAAAGCAGCAAGTGTAATTTATGAAGGCTTGGCGTGCAGTTAAGTGTAAAGTGATGGAAAGTGTGGTGGATCACTGCACTGGTGCACTTGACTTGTGCATCAGGCACATAACTGTGCAGGTTCATGCCCAGTTCAAAGCCAGTCCTGAAAGCATAAAAAATGGCAGCACTCCCAGCTACAGCATTGTTAGTGTCAGATGATGCCATGGGGTTTTGCTCTTGATACCTTTCAGAGCTTCCCAGCAAAGCACACAACTGTAATTAGTTGACAAGCTGCCTGTGAGGAAACTCTGGGCTTTTATAATACCCTCGTGTTTCACTGGCACCTTTGATCCTGAAGTGCTTTACAAAACTGTGCGTATGCACAGAGGAAACCTTTAGCCTTGGCACTGCCATTCAGCCACTGCTGGGGTGATGTGCAGTAGGCGGGTAAACAAACAGCAGCGCTGCCCAATAGCTGCAGTGGGTGCTGGAGAAGAAGTAGCAATGCACTGAAGTGGTAGAGGAGTTTTGGGTAGGCAACTCAAGTGAGTTGCAGTAGCATGCCTGAGTGAACGCCTTTCACTCAGAAAAGTTGGAAGCCGCTTTCAAAGTATGTTAGTATGTTGTTTCTAAACCAGTGTGTTGAGCTAGGAAGCTTACAATCAGGAAAGGTAATTCTGGAGGATTAAGTGTACTTGGCTAGTTTCTTTGAGACAGTGACTCAAAGAACAGAGGGCTTTTTTTAACAGCTAAAGCTCAGGATACAGTGTAAGCTCAGCCAGTGAAGTTGAACTGCTGGAGAAAACAACAGTCTGCAAGCAGATCCAGGCTGGGCTGTGTAGACAGTCAGCAGCTTTAGCATTGGCTGAGTTTAAAATGCATAGGACTGGACCCCTAAAAGAGTAGCTGTTTAAGTTGATTTTTTTTTATTTATTTTTTTTTTTTTGCTGAGACTAGTCCCCCTAGTTTGCTGCCTCTTTTAGCATAGGGCCAAACCTGTGTTTTATAGGATTGTGTGGCTATGTGTGTTTTAATTTTATTTGGTTGCAGCTCACCTCTCTAAACAGAGCCTCCTCATGGGGGAGTGTTTACCCTGGAACATAGCAGCTTCCAGAATGGTTGTGACCATTTTGGGCCCCTGTTCATACCTGCAAATCCACATCTTGCATCCATTTGCTTTGGGCACAAATAGACATGGTACATAACAATGTTAAAGAGAGTGCAAATATCTGTCTTGAAGTCAAAATGTGGTCTGGCCTACAGATGACCTGCTGTCAAGAAGAGCTTATATTGCTGGGGGTCAGGGTTTGCTGGTCCAGTCAAGCAGGCTTCATGCTTAGCAGTCAGGGACAAGCTGTCTGACCTCAGGCTTCTGGCTTTCTCCCTGGTTTTTGAAGATCTTTGAGCTGTCAAGGTAGGACATGGATGCAGTAGCTATGGATTCACTTCCCCACAACCTCAGCCTCTTGTGTGATCTTCAGTGAGCTTTCCAGTTAACACCATACCTTGGTTTCCCCATTTAGCAAGCTAAGGTAACCTCTTGTCTTGCCAGCATGTTCTGAGGAAAGAAAAAGGACCTTGGGTATGAACAAATGTTTCCATTGACTTGTATTGCTGATGGAGAGCATCCTTTAGCTTAGTCGAGAAGGTCTGCATTTTGAAGCAGAAAGATGAGTTTAATCCCTGAAGGTTGAGCCACAGCATTAGTTAAAGGCCTGAGCAGTGCTGCTGCGAAGTAAGGCCACTTATTGGTACGTGGATCTAACACTTTGGGGACATGGGCACTGAGGTAGATTGCGACTTGCCTGGATCCAGAGGATGCAATCAGCAGCATTGCTGGCTTGGATATTTTTGGGTTCCCAGAGCTGCACTCTGAAACCTCGGTCTCTCCCGAAACACAGTGTAAAGTCATTGGACTGGACACAATATTAAACTCTTCTGCTTCACAAACAGTGATCTTCTTTGTGGTGTGGAGCCACAGTGCACCACAGCAGCAGGCTGCTGTGTAGTAAATTCATTGTGTATTGTGCAAGGGACCATTAGTTAGCTTATTATTAATACATGTGTGGGCTTTAATATACCGGTACTGTATCTGTCAGCATCTCTACCAGGTTTGCTTTTGTCCTTTGTGTTTTCCCCAAACAAGCTTATACAATTAGTTTCTTCTTGTTTCCTAAATTATTTTTGCTGCTCCTAATTATTTCACACTCCATATAAAAGAATTATTGGGGTGGGTAATGGGAGGCGAGGGATCACCTCGCCATTGCGCTGCAGGCAGTGTGACGTTAAGGCAATTTGGATTTGGTTTTGTACTTGTTTATATTTGGTTGGCTGCTTAAGAAACAGGGGATATTTGGGATCTGATTTTGGAGGTCAGGGTGTGGGCTTTTCAGTAGAGAACTAGAGTTCTGTCAGGTTCTTGTTGGCCTTTATGCCCAAGGAGGACGTTTGAATGTTGAGGTTTAGACTAAATCACTGGCAATTCATTCAGAGATTAACGCTCTTGCCTGAGAATGTGGAGTTATTGGTTATTTCCCTAACTTCTGTTCCTGTATAGACCATCCTGCTCTCTTCCCATCTTTAGATGTGTGGAAGTAGCAACTCCAAACATCCATGACTATTTTCATCATGGACAGAATAAGAGTTCTCTGTTGAAGATCATCTTCTCAGCCTCATGCAGATGGTTAGTGGAGAAGAAATGTGAGGAGGGTGTGGGTAGGACGAAGTTTACAGCTGGGCATTTAAAACACATCTACACTCCTGGTTGCTGAGAAGACAATCAGCCCCTCAAGTACTGGTTGACAGAGCTTGTACAGGCCAAATATTTCTTATTTCTCAGATGCTGATGCAACCATCAGCTCTCCTGGTTAGGATTCAGTGTGCAGACCGGCAATGGAGAGTGTCTGGAGAGCTTGTGTACAGAGTGCACTACTGAATTTGAGACAGTGCCTCTTGCCCATCTAGGGTAGTGATCCCTGCCCATCACCAAGCATACCTGTGCTTGAAAATTTCTACCAGAACTGGAGTAGCAGCTGCACTGTCCAAAGCTCTAGGGTAAACAAGGCCTCTAGTATATTTATTGCCAAGTCATGCTTGGATTGCGATGGTTAAATGCTCAAACACCATCTGCTTATGTACTCTTGCTGCCTTCCACAGAGCAGCACCCTTGCTAACGTTTGCTTTCTGGTAGAGAGAAAGCTATGAAGTGCAGCACGTTTGCCTGTTCTTCCCGGGTTTAGCTAGATCAAATACGTCCATTTCTTTTCCAACAGCCATTGGCATCACAAAGATCCTTGCTTAAAATTTGAGGGGTGGTTCTTCCCTCGATGGACCCTTCCCTTCCAGTGATCACATCCTGTCTTCCTCCCGTCTAACCTTACTCAGCAAGACCTTTGAAAAAAGCAAGACCTTTGAAAAAATCTGGTTGCTGGGAGGTGGGTTTTGAATTGGGGTGCATGAACTGGGGATGAAACTAGACCAGGGAAAACCTGTGATGAACATTATAGAGTTCAGGGAGAACATACTAATTAAATCTGAAAATATTTCTTCTCTTAGGAAAAAAGTACGGCAAGGTTTTTTTTTTTGTGGTGGGTGAGGACATCTTGAAAAGGGGGGATGTAGTTTACCTGACTATTCATACTACAATTGAGGGCTGTGGGGAACAGTTCCCCACTAGCAGGGGGGTGGTTTGTGTTGGGTGGCAGGGCCCTTCCTCAGCAAATGTCGGTAAAAGTCTCGTGTCCCCAGTGTGAATGAGCCCTTGCTGCGGGGGAAGAGAACACCACAGGAAAAACAAGGGCATAGGCAGCCAAAATCTCTCTAAATAGAATATTTGTCAGTTTTCCATGAGGCACTGGTGGGTTTTTAAGCTCTTCCAAGCTTTGAACAAATTAAGACTGAGTGTAAAGTGTAGATATATTTATATTTCTTCCATCTCTTTTGGGTAAGTTGAGGGGCTGGAGGAAGACTCATCAATTCAATGCATGTTCCATTAGAAACTTCTTGGGATTAGATCAGGTTAATGAAAGGAATAAATAGGGCTTTGACATGTTGTTTGGTTTTACAGGACTGTATTGTTTTATGATGTTTTATGAGAAGCACTTATACTACTCTTCAGGCGAGAGATTATTGCGCCTTTTATAAAAACTAAAAGAAAACCCACTTCTCTTTCTTTTTCTTTCTGTTGCTAAGTAGATGCTATGTTTGTTTGCAGTCGTCATTTCCCAGTAGAAATGCTATGTTCTGGAGCACTGCCTAGAAAGAAATGGCTTCAGAGCACAGATTTCAGAAGCAAAAGTGGTGGTGGGGTGGGAGGTACCTAAATCATAAACACCCAACAAAATCCTGGAGTAAATAAGTTGTCTTGGAGAGGTGATGCATGAGCAGAGTCCCAGAGGAATATACCCAAGCCCCAAAAAAGCCCCTTCAGGCCCCATTCTGATATATTGCTCTGATAATACTTTCTGCTTCTTTAGAACTCTAGTATCTCAACAAACAATTGAAAACATTATTCTAGCACCAACCTTCTGGCCCTGCAGAGCACATCTGTAGTGATGTCAGTGCTCACTTTGAATAGGTTAAGCTTAAGCACTGAAAGGTTATAATGCCTGCTTTCAGAGCTGGTCCTTTAGTCTTTCAGTATTCTGGTTAAAATGGGACAGTTGATCTTTTGATTTATTTTAAAGGTTTGGAGATAGTTGTCCCAAATCAACAGGGAGTACTTGTTAGGCTGCTTTGCCTGTGACATTGTACTGTTCTGTTAGGGTTTTAATCTTTTCTGTTAGTATTTTAAATGAAAACACAGTAAAAGTGTAAAACCGCATCCTAAGTTCCATCCTCTCTTGCTACTTTACTCTCCAGCTTAGCTGCTACATCCCAGTTTTCATACACAGTGATTTCAGTATTTAGATACTGTCATTTCCACTTGTAATATCCTCTGCCTTCCCCCATAATGACAATCCCTAAGCATTTGGTTTCACTTGCTAATGCTTCCAGCACTATGGAGATGCACAGGAGTTACTACTTCATAGAATCATAGAATCATTAAGGTTGGAAAAGACCTCTAAGATCATCAAGTCCAACCGTCAACTACCACCACCATGCCTCCTAAACTAGGCCCTGGAGTGCCACGTCTGTACCTTTTTTGAACGCCTCCAGGGTTGATGACTCCTTGCAGATGGGAGGCAAAGCTAAAGAAACAAAGCAGTGTGCTTGGGGGATGCACAGGGTCCTCTCATAACCTCGACTTTATCTGAGGCTCTAGGTTGTACTTGCAGACACTCACTGGTTTTGTGATATGGACAAATGTCTGTTAGGTCTGTGTGACCCACTTATGCTTGTAACCTAATGAAGCTTTGAGTGCAGACCTTTCCTCAGAGGCAAAAGGCCAATGCACTCGCCCATGAAGTTTCTTCTCATTCTCCCATTCACCTTTAATATTTTGTTGTTAATGGATCATGCTAAAAGGGATTAGCCATTTCAATTTACATTCTGCTGCTTTCTGCATTTAACATTCTCACTGTAAGTGATGAATTATTGACTAGTTAAATGTGACTACAAACAGCCTGAAAGAGAAGGTCTGCTTTACTGTTTGCAATGCTGAACTCGTACAGCTTAGGTCAAGGTTTTCCTTTCTCTTTTTAGTTACCCATTGATGGGCTGCCTTCCTGGCTTTCACCTCCTATCCCAGTACCCTGGGCTGGTGTGCTGTCTGGTGTTTAATGGCCCAAGAAGAGGCCCCAGGGTTAAATATTGTTAAGCATGTGAAATTTAACCTGTATTATTGATATTGGGCTCAGACCAAAGTGTCTGCAAAGTGGCTTAAAAGGAAGAGTTCATTATAGAATAAAGCACTTTGGCAGAAGACCAGATCCACATGCCCTTAAAATTGCTCTTGAATCCCCCTTCATATTTAAATGTATATAATTACAGAATCTGCCACTGTTTGGAAACCAACATCTGTCCTTTGACAATAAGTCAGAAGACATCTCGGTGCAAGATGGGGTACCATTATTTAGGACTTGACACAGTCTCCTGAGCAGCTATAGCAATGCGGTGGGGCTCAGAGATAGCTGTTTCTCTGGGGCTGGAGTAGTCTTGTAGTGACACAGACAGTACTCATGAAAGCAATGGTGAGCACACAGGCTTCAGGCAACAGTTTTTGTAGACCATAGAGAGGTTCCAGATTTGTCCTGGAGAAGTGAAGGAGTCATTCTTACCTTGGTCTCTGCAAATCTCCTGTATGAGACACAAGTCAACTGTCTAATGCCACCTCAGACGTTAGAGGTGAATCATGCAACTCCAAGGTGGAAACCAGGACACTTGTTTCTGCTTGTTTGTTGGATTTTTTTGGGGTGGGGAGGGAATCAGGAGGCCTGGATTTGGTTTCCAGGTTACCAGATCTGGGGAACAGTAAAACTTCCTGATAACTGTCCAGTTCTTACCTGTAGATGGAGGAGCTGGGCAACCTCCTCTTGCTGTGGATATGTAGTGTCTCTAACGTATGATAGCCAGTTTTTATAACTTTGATATGGGTAACTTCTGTAGCATGTTGCTTCAGCTGGAGATGAGGAGAGAAGAGGGACAATCTTTCAAGCAATCAAACTGACAAAGCTGTAAACTCTCTTCTATCAAGCCACTTGAAATTAAATTTTTGCCTTCTCCAGTTCTGCTCCCATAATTGTCCTCTAGGCTCTGCACCATGGGAGACTGCCTGTATCTGGAACGCAGCCACTGAGAGGAAGCCCCAACTCAGGCAAAAAACTGAAAGATTTTTATAAAATAAGCTGCAAAAGCCCCAAGATAACAGTAAGAGGCAGGCGTGTGTTGGTGGCGTAGGCAAGCTTTTACCCTCCAATGTATTCAGCCATTTAAAAATAAACTTTCCAACTTTCCCAGAGCAAATCCCCCTGTCGCATTATGGCACTTGTGCATCTGCTGCTTTTGGAAGATCTGTGTAAGGGGTGGGGGGAGCATGGAGAGAAGGCACACATCAGTATGTCAAATGAACTTCTTTTTTAATTTCTTCATGGCCTCGGAAAAGGAGCAGTGCATAAACTCATGCTTCGGTTTTTAGATTGGTTTTGTAAGACCCATTCTGACTGAATTAGGCAGGCTGGGGATGTGAGAATAAAGGGAGGGAAGGAGGAAAAAGATACTCATGTTGGTCAGAACTTGAAATGGTTAGGTATTTGGTGAACTCTTTAAGCAGTCACCCTTGTCTGTTCTCATCCTCACACGTGTACTTGAAAAACAAAAACTCCTGGTTAGAGAAGGTGGCTGGTGGACTGGTGTGGACACAACCATACCCATCAGATGGTTGAGTATGACCTAGCAGTTAGTACTGAGCATGGGACTCTTGTCTCCTCTTTCTACCTGTGATATTTATGCTCTGAGGCTTCCTTTAGCTTTGGAGAGTTTGTAAAAATTTTTGACTAAAAGGCACTACGTAAGTGCTAAGCGTTACTGTTTTTGTATAATGTCGCATATCTGTGTTTCTGCACACTTTCATATGCCTGGAGTGTCATGCATATAAATTCACAGGCATGCAACATTACACAGTACTGTTAATAACAATCATGCAGATTCGTGCAGGACCTTTTGTCTAAGGAGATCAAAACATTTAAAGGTTCTCTCACGCACATAGAAACCTGACATAGGGAGTTAGAAAAGTGTTTACAGAGTTTGAAATAACTGGATTCCATCTCTGGCAAGGTTTCTTTGAAATTAATGAAATAATCTCCAATGAAAGCTAATAATGTTTCCTGAGACCCAATGCAATCAGATGTTCTGAATACAATAATATATAGGGAAGGATTTGAGAAAGCGTGATTTTGTTTGGATTTTTTTAGTGTTTTGACTTATCACTTGATGTAGTAGCGCACCATCTGAAATCAGTGGGCCAATTGTACTAGCTACTAAACAAAATTCATTCTAAAATAGTTGTATAAATAGAAGAGACAAGGAAAGGCTTGTCAGAGACATTGCTCAAAACGTAAAGTGATGTGGGAGTGCTTATTGTAATAGATTAATGGCAGAAACAGCTCTTGTTGCTGCACGTTTGTGTTTAGTCCCAACTGTAACAAGCAATAGTTAAAAATGAAGGTGAGAATTATCTACATGGATACACTTTTTTTTTTTTTTTTCTGGAAGAGGAAGTGGATCTGCTGGAGGAGGGAGATCATTATTTTCAAGAAACATGCTGGCAGAAATGACTCAGTTCTGCAAATTTCCCTTTATTGCTTGCTTTTGAAAAATCTAAGTTCTTTTGGTAATGGGGAACTTATTTTAAGAATTTTTACAGTTGTGAGAAAGGAAAAATGACAGACCTTCAAATCATTTTGGGCCTTTCAGACTATGAAGCGTGATTTTTTAGCATATGGCTACAGGAAGAGGGTCTGGATGTGCTCTGGAAAATAATTTTCCACAAGCGATTGCCAACTCTGCAGAAGGACTTCCTGAACGGAGACTGAAAAGATGCTTCTGATTCCACTCAGGGTGTTCTCTTTAATGGAAATGTCTAACTTACTGCAGTAAACTTTGAAGTCCCCATGAAAAATTCATGGAGGAGAGAAAGAAAGCCTAAGGAGTTGCGTAGTGCTGCAGGAAGAGAGTGGCACTGAGGCTAGGTGACATGAGAAGTCCTGTGGTTCTGCCAGGTGGTGCCCTGGAAATAGTGAGGAGTCCAACTCCCATCATGCTCTTGACCACTGCTGAGTTGGGAGTAAAGTATTGCAGATGAACCCAACCAGGCCTTGTAATTTAATTGCCTTGCCTTTCTTTTAGCCTTTCTTTTTGTCTCGAGGAAGTCTAACGATGAGTAGAGCTCTGGCAATTGATGTGAATAGTTTCTTCTCCTTTTGGAAGGAAGACAGACAAAAGTAGTTCCTAGGTTCTAACCACAGACAATCCCTGTGCTTGGAAAGAAAATTGTCTTCCCTCCCATCTGGACAAAAATCTCAGTTCTGGGTGGGCATTCTGTTGAATTTACTCCTGATGGAGGTGAATGGGAGAGAGTCCTTTCTATTGGAGAATAAGACAGGCAGTAGTTGAATTTAGCTGTTCTTTTCCTTATGCTGAGTGACTATAGCTTGCTCTTTTTCTTAGAGATGGAGTCTCGAAAGCAAAGTAATGATGCTGCAAGGCCCACTGGCTAATGGTATGCAAACAGCAATAAGGCAATAAAATTGCTGGGCTAGCAATTTGAGCAATATGACCCTTATGTTAAGTATTTTGTTTTTAAAACTTAACCTAAAGAAAATAAATCTAATTGTCAGAGGAAGAGTGGAGTGAGATTTGAAAATAAGTTTAAAATAAATGAAATATTTGCCTTCCGTCCTCATTTATGGGCAATTTTAGGGCTTTCTTAGCA
>WAAD01041443.1:2061-20706 GCA_013389945.1 Fregata magnificens | reverse complement strand
CTCTGCCGAAGATGAACGACTGTCTCTTTGCAACCCTGTTGCTTTGTTACTATCAACATATCCCATCTACTTCTGTCCATTTCCGCAAGATACATGACAAAATGAAAACATTCCTTCACAGGGTAAGAAGCAAACCTTCCAGAAATGGATAATTATTTGCTTAGACAATTAAATCAATATGCAATACTTTAAACTCAGAAATTTTTGAAAGCATGCTTTCAAATATTTGGGCTCCAGAGTAGCATGTACAATCATTATATTTGTCCACTGAAATTTAGCAAAAGATGTACCACTTCATCGTACTCAAATGCACAANTGTGCACTGAAATAAATTCCATATGGGGTTCCAGCTCATGGAGAATCTCTGTGAAGAAGATTCCGTGGGTGATGTAGACCATTATGGCTGCTCTTATCAACCGCATGAAAGGGTTGGCTTGCAGGTAGATGAGGGACAACAGTTTTGCTATCCAAATGGTCCTCTGGACTAAGGAATCAAATGAAATTGAGATTATAGATTGGGACTGGTAATTGCAATTTGCAGATTTGGGCTGATGGAGAGTGAGGCAAGGAACAAAGGCTGGGGACTGGGCACTACTGTTCCCACAAGATCATCAACCAATTCATTACACAAAAAACAGTTTCTATAGGTAAATACCAGTGGCTTGTCGCATTAGTCGAAAAATATGTGGTGACTAAGGCAGAAGACTTTTATTTGAGACTGTTGAACGCTGTCCCAAGGAACCGATTTCCTTTTTTCTTGTTCCAAAACTCCTAGATTGAAACTAAACAAGTTATTAAGCAAAACAAACAAAACTCCTCATAGGTATTAAATAACTGCATTTCTTATTTCTGGGAGGATAGTGTGACAAGATACAGTCTGATTATGGTCAGATGATACATCTGATTGACAGCATTAGAGCATTTCTAGCTGCAGCTGATATGGGAGGCTATATTCTAAACTTCTGTAGTTTTATTTATCACCAATTGTTCTGAAAAACCACGATTAAAAATTCTTAAATTAGTGCCCTATAAATTAGTAATCATTTTCATTTTTTGATCTAGTTCTCTACCTAGAGCATACAATCAAGGCCCTCTTATATTACATAGGTGCTGAGGAAATGTGGATCAATGTCTGAAGCACTAGGACACCGTAGTGATGAGTATTACTGAGGAGTAAATAAGGAAATTAATCATTCTGTCTTCAAATCAGGATTTAAATGGGTTGATAACATAGAACAAGGAGGAGAAAACGACAGATTCAATAGCTGCTCATTAGTTTATGTTATTCATTTGTGTACTGAGTGACACGGAGGTCTCGTGGAAAAATACATTAGTTCATCGTGCACTGTTTCAGAATATATGTGGAAAAGGAGCCCATTAGTGTTGTGCATGCAAATTCTAATTCTGATGTCTCCTAACTGTTAATACTTATCTTTGCAATCTTAAATCTTTATACACACACACACATACAAATATACATACAAACATACAGTGTAGCAACCAGGATTTTCAGCAAGTGGATGTTGCACATGCTCAGTTCGATGTCTGAGCATCATCTGGAGGTGGTACAAGGCAGGAGGAATTACAAGGAGTGTTTATTCTTCTGTCTGTGGACTTAAAGCTGCTTTTAAGCCTCAAGAAAAAAAGGAGAGATGATTTTCTGTTCTTTAAGGTATAATAAATCTAACAATAATAAGTAGTGAGGTAGTTGTCAATGTTAATGCAAAAACCATAATGTGAATTTAATTAACGTTAATAGAGTTTTTAGAGTAACAAAGATAAACAAATCAGAACTGTTATTTCATATAGACATTTTCATTTCTCCCATTTAATATACAGATTATGTCACATTTTTTGTGTCATATCAAAATGGACGATCATCTAAAACATGTTGCCTTTAAAAACAATGTCAAAATGAACTAGTAAGAGAGAATCCTGCTGAAAGATGATGCTTGGTAAAGTCTGGTTTTGCTTACCTGGAAGTGAGACCTAAGGACGTAGTGTGACATGAAATTTGTACTGGCAGCACAGGCAGTCAGGGTCCTTATTTTAAACTGTCTATGGCCAAAGCTGTTCTTTGAAACTATTGTTTCTCACGCCAAAGGGAAGAAAGGAGCAGTACTGCAGCAACACTGCCCACACAGCTAACAACGGCACGGTCTCAGAGGAAGCTTTCAATGGAGCTTCAGCTTTGCTGCCATATGATAGTAAATGTCATATCGCAGGCTCAGAGGGGTGAGTGAGGAGAAAGGAAAAGGAGAAAGACATTGTCAGTATATAATCATACACTAAATTACTATTTTACTACTATAAAATGTCAGGTTTTTTCATTTTTACTATATTTTATTAGTAAAGCATTTTGTCTGCCGCAAATCAAATATTAGCATATAGCTAAATTTACCCCAAGCCCTGCCTTCTCTCAAAGTTGTTACTGACAATCTCTGTTCTTTCTCCAGACGTAGAATAGGAGAATGATGTCTGCAAACCAAAATGTTCATTTGCAAATGCCTTATTAGGAATATAACACTGATTTGTTTTCATACATCCA
This sequence comes from Fregata magnificens, assembly GCA_013389945.1. NCBI lineage: Eukaryota > Metazoa > Chordata > Aves > Suliformes > Fregatidae > Fregata > Fregata magnificens. Next base: position 18,158 of record WAAD01041443.1, on the reverse strand, counting down.
GTTAATCACCAGAACAACAGAGGACAAATTAAATTTGTTTTTCTTTTTATTGCATACAAGATAAAGAGTGCTTTAGAGATTAACTGTAAACCTGTTCCAATTAGCACCCAAAAGCAGATCAATAATTCATCTGTATATATCTTCCTGTACTTTGCTAGTAATCACAAACTAAATTAATGGCCACAGACAACAAATGAAGTGACGGACTCCAGCATTTTATCCCTGGGAGAGCAACACCTTTTCACTACAGATGACACAGAGTCTCAGTGGGTCCTACGCTGTTTATTCAGGCAACAGAAGCAAAGTCACACTTAACGGGATGTCAGGCTTCAAGCTACTCTATAAACACTTTTTGTCCATATAAACTCTAACGTATGGACATGAAAAAAATTTTTAAATGAAACTTTAACTCCTAATAAAAATTACATAGGCCTTTTATTTTGGAAGCAATTGAGGTTTCCCAAAAGTGTTTGAACACATAATGTGTCTATACTCTGTTATTAAGACAGTTAACTCTCAAACATCAACAATACAATTTTGCTAGTTGATTTTATTGTCTTTTCTGATGTTTGGTTTTGCAGCCTGTTTTGATGGTGAACTGTAAATCTCTCCCCTTAGTCAGCTGGAGGATTCTTTTCTATCTCATTCTTTCTCACACTTTCCTTTTTCTGTATGCCTGCCTGATTATTTTTTATGAGATTATTCCAGGAAGAATCACATGGTTTGTGATTTCATTGCAGAAAAAGAAAACCAAATCTGCTTGAAATGAAAGAAACAAGAAATGAAATAGTAATCCCACAGGGAGTTATTAAGTCATGCTGCCAACATGTTGCTGTTAATCAACTTACGTATGATCCACTATTTCATTTTTATAATATAATCAAAAGTGATAGATTCACAAGCTTAAATGAATCAGTAACAAAAGAGAAAATAAGCATTTCCAAGCAGTGCCTCCAGGTTCACTTATTAGTCAAATAGTTTTGGTTTTTTTTCTGATGGCCTAGTGCCTCTAGGTTGTTTCATTTGTTGTTTTATGGGATTGTCTTTCTTGTGTGACTTAGCATTGTCACTACTGACAGAAACTTCAGTGTGCGTTAAGGTGTATTACCTAACTGATGCTGGAATCAGACTGTCTGGAACATCCGCCATTTGGGCGCTGTGGCAGGCGGACACGGATACATCGCTCGGTGACCAGGAGCCATACCTTCCCCAGTTCTACTCTGTGTCACAAAGACATCATTTCTCTGCTTCAAATACTCTTACCAACACATGCTAAGTAAACAGAAGAGATCAGGAGATTACAGAAGGTCAATTCAGTGACAGAGGGATTTGAACATTTGCCTGGAACATCAGAGGCTTACATCTGAGGGTCTGATTCACTGCAGCAGCAGCCATAGCCCAGGACTACTCTGGAGCTGATCCGCTTTCACGGCGAAGCCCTGTGAAGATAAAGCTTTCATTCTGACAGAGAACTAACAAATGCCAGGAGCTTTGAATTTGAGGAAAATATAGTTAGGGCTTTCTCTCTGTTGCAGTTCTTCCGTTCTGTTAAATGGGAATATAGACTGAAATCTAGTGAGAAGAAGCACTGCAGATAATCTCCTACCTGGTGGTGGCTATTCCGGAACAGAATTTCAGTGCTTGCAGCGTGGCTGTTACACAGGGCAGTGTTCAGTCGTGGGCACGACAGTGGCAATTTTGAGAAACTTGGTTTATCTTCCTTGTATTGAAGTCAATGTCTTCAAAACTCATTGCCTCCACAGGGAGCAGAACTGGGTGTTTTGATAGAGGATAGGGCCCAATACTCCAAAGTTTCACGGTCTGTAAATTAAAGTATCAGTTAGGGAATAGGTCTTAAATGAGTGTCAATAGTTAAATGCTAAATAGTGCTGGTATTCCAACTCCACAGCAATTTTTTCAGCTTGTATGTTCTCTCCAAAGTAGTTTTTGTGCCCTCTCACATCAAATGAATGCACAAGAACAAATAAACCACTGATGGCCCAAAGGATTTTATTCTAAATAAAACATGGAGCATTTACATTTAGTAATATAAGCAGTAAATGATGGTTGCAATAAGGCTGGCATTGTACTAACAAGTTTCTAGGCTAATAAAGATATTCTAAGACAAGAAAATAAATGAACTAGAAAATGCTTTTTAAACATATGCCAGTTCTTTTTACTCATATGAAACACAGACAAAAAGGAAAAAAAATTGTCCTTTGAAATAATTGGCCTAAAGAAGTACTTCTTCTTTCCTACATTTTCATTTGGCTCATTCATTACTGAAATGTGTTCAGCATATAAAAATGATCATTTGATTTGACAAGAAAGGTGTATTGATTTATGAAAAAGTCACATTTTAAGCTTCTCAGCATGACCCAGACCGTATATGAAAAAGAAATAGCGATCTGGTTGTAAATGGGTAGGTATGATTGAGATATAAGAAAAATAGGAGGAAAAAAAATCAAAAATATATTTCCTGAAACACAACTTTTGTTTAAAACATTTAATGTCTTTAATTTATTTTTTAATGTATTTAATTTTCAGGATGCTTAAAATGAGCTGAAAAGTATTTGGAAGATGCATACATACATGTTCTATGAATTAGCTCTTTCATACTTTAGGCTGAGATTATTATTATATTTTTATTATTAAATGGCATATGTCAACAGTAATTGGGATTTGCATGTTCGTGCAATGGAGAATACTAACTCAGAAAGCATGGTCAGTCCACTTCTTCATAGTCCCGTCATATTATATACCATCACACTACCAGTCAAGAAATAACTGTGGACGATTGTCTTCAGGACTCCTAAAGCAGAGCTAGATGGGCACCTTACAGTGCTGCCTTGTGATTTTCTGTGTAAGACTTTGACATGCTGACAAGCATCTTTTCATACATCACATTTAATTTGGTGCTTCATGTATACGGGGTAAACAGTTTGTGCTTTATTGATCCTATGATCAGACATAACTGCACAGAAAAACACAGCTGAGAACAAAGCTGAGGTTTGGTTGACCTTGTCTTTATTTGATACAATTTTAATTTCACAAAGCAACATTTACAATGTTGTTTTCTTTTTTTGTAACTTTCCACATTAAAACTGAGAGCACTTCTGTTGATTGCTCTGATGTTTACCTTGAAGAAAATTATCATACCCTCCTCACAAACTTATTTAGTTCATGGCCATCTATGGCAATTATCCAGTGTTGACACATTTAATTGATTATACAAGACAAACCCTAATTAAATGGCAATCTTCCAGTTTTAACCATGCTATCCTTTATTTTTGCAACGCTTTCTTATCTAGTTCATTTTCTGTTCCTAAGCATCATTTTTGTTGGGTGGTTTTTTTTTTTTTTTTTTTTTACATCTGTTTTGGGCCTTTCTCTTTGATTTGCTGACCTTCCCAGATGCTACAGAAAGGTGGAGAGAGGTAAATAAGTGAGTAGGGCTATCATACACATATCTGGATTCTTTTAGGTACGACTCCTTGTATCACACAGAAATATCTTTCAAAATATGACAAATTTTTTCCTCTCTCTGGATCCTTGGACATCCAGCCACCCACTCACGTCTTCTGAACACTGACTTAAACGAGACGCTGTTTGTGTGGACCTTGACACATTTTTATGGTGCACGTGCTAATAATAAGTCCAACATTTCCTGGTATCACTTTTACTGTGCATGTCCTACTTAATCAGTTCAGATTTTTCAGTAGGTGTGATGCCCAGGAAGCTTGAAAACCCTGGCAGGAGGAGTGCAATCATTTGAATAAGTGAAAGAAATTCCATTCTTCAAGGAAAGCTCTTTTTCATATTTCTTTTTCAAGAGAGAATAGAGATGCTCTGTTCCATTGTATTTTAAGAAAATAACGATGGGATCATTATGCACAGTTCTGCTTCTTCAGGGACTGACAAAGGTGCTTAATTTCAGGATTTTGAACTGACCATATGTGAAGCTTAGCAAGTCTCCGTGGACTGTCACCAATGCAACATGGAAAGTGTCCAAGAGGGAGGAGGAAGAGCAGGAAGGGCAGCTCACTAGGGAAATGAGCCTCGAGCTGAGGGTGACCCAGCTGCTGGCTGTGCCGTTATCGACCAGGGTGCAGTCCCACAGGGTCTGGGCAGCATGGGCAGAGCAGGGTGCTAGCTCCACTGACAGTCCCAGAGACAGCAAGGAATGAATCAGGCCCTAGTCCATCCAGAGAGCCCTCTCAGGAGGAATAGGAGGTGGGCTAGAGGCAGGACTGGAGACAAGGACACAACATAGATCCAACTTCTATTCAGGAGACAGACCAGAGACAGGGAAGCCCAGGCCTGAGCTGAAATGGGGCTCCTGGGTCATGGATGGTGGTGCAAGTGGGGGTTCCAGGGCAGGATGCTCAGGGCAATTAAGGCCTGTTAGTGCCCTCGTGGCTCTGACAGAGAAATGTGTTAGAAACTATTAGGACAAGGTAGGGTGCAGCCAGAACATGGTAATCAGCTCCTGAGCCAACTTTTGATCATACCTTAGACTCAGGATAGGGTGGACCAGATACTTAGGACTTTGTATTCAGTTTTTTTTCTTCTCACTGCTGCCATGAGCAAAAATGAGGAAATTTGGCAGCTCTTCTATAATCTTTTCCTTAAATTTCCTGCAACACTTTATTTCCTGTAATTTCTAACTTGTCCTTATATTTTATGTTTGACATTACCTCTGCCTTTCATACTTATTCTCTACTTACTTTCTTATAGATAAGAGCCTGGCAGAAGTCAGACTCGCTCAAAATCTTATTTTGTATTGTTTTCTAACGCCTCACCCATGGCGTTTGAGAGAATGCAGCTTCACCTAAAGTAAAAATTGCAAGGATTATGTTTCTAATGTTAAAAGCCTTACCAAGGAGGCACTTGCCAACAACCATTTTGTAACATTATTTCTCAAACATGGAAGATACTGTCTAAGCATTTGACCTCAATATAACTAAGTACACAGGCTTCAGTAGTTGTACATATGTAAATATACAATACATTTCAGTCTTGACTGTGCTTTGGATTACAACAGAGTGAAAAAGTGTTAAGCAAAGCTAGAATAGCAACACCAGACACATTAGCTGGATCAGAGAAGATATGAGTAGATATCTAATTAAAATATCTGTCTGTAGTTCCAGGTCCTTTGATTGTTTACTCTTAAGTGTCCCAGTGCAATGAAAATTATTCAAGCAAAAACACAGAGAAATTCAAAATAAGTACAAAAGCAGCTGCTGTTAAGTCATTAATCTAGACTTAGACTAGCCTTGAAACTATTTCACAGCTTATCCTGAAAGGAACAAAACATTTCACCTTTCAGAGGCAGCAACTAAGACTGTGATGTTATCTTTCTAACAGTACGGCTATGAACTGTGACATTTATTCTGACTTCCACGTACATTCCTATTCCTAGCTTCATGCAGAAAGAGGACTTCATTCATATTTGCAGGCATTCTTTTGTCACTGTTATTCAACCTTTACCTTGAGGCTTTCTTTTCCCCCATAGAAAAGTGTTTTTATGAAATTTGGTCCATTGAATTTCATGATCACTTCTGAAAGCAAAGGGCACTTTATGATAGCTTTATCTCTGCAACAAAGAGTATGTGTTAACAGAAGGGATCTGACCAATGCAGATTCAAATATTTAAAAAATTGTCGCTGGTTGAGTGATACTATCTATATGAAATCATTTGAGGACATAAAGGTGAACATTTGAGGTGATATTCTAGCCCATCTAAACTCTAAAGCTTTTCTAGTGATTTTAATGGAGCCTGGATTCTGCCCCTTCCTTTTACTTATCGTTCTTCACTGAAAAGGTAACTAACTGATAAATAAAAATGTGAGTAACAATCCCTTTCCTTTTTTTCAACATAGTAAGTAAGCAGAGAGAACCAGATAGGGGAGCAGAACAGAAATAGGTGACAGAACAAAATGATCAAGTGACTGTGAACACAGTCCGATTGATAAACGGGGGTGATTTGAGCTGCTAAGAGTTCCAAAAGAGGAACGCTGTGCCATACAAGTGCCATGCGTCTGCAGAGCTAGTCTTTGAATCTGAGTGCAAAAAAGAAATCTCTGAGCAGAAAGGGCACAGTTCAGAAGAGGCTGAAGAGGTATATTTTAGCAATGCTAGTTTATAAAAATGAAGTAGCAAGGGAGAAACATAAACGTGTTTTCTGAGAAGAAGTAAAGGAGTTTAGATGAAGGGTAATGTCCCCTCAACTCTCCTTTTCCCTGAAACAGATCCAGCTGTTGCTGCTTGTCCTCACTTAATCATCCTTTGCAAGAACCCAATTATTTTCTCCATTTCCCCTTTTTCTTTCTCAGTCATGTTCCTGATGATTGGTTCCTGTATTTTTCTGTGAATAGGAGTCTGTGAAGAAGTAAAAATCTTAAAAACCTGTCATGCTCCTCTTCCTTCCTGGAAGAACAGATTCCTCTGCACTGCCATTTAAAGAGGAAGTAAAGGAGTCGAAGCAGAAGCAGAGAGCTAGAAAGAGGATTGTGGAGGATCTTAGAGTGGCGTAGTGTTTAAAGGCAACCATTGAGTTCCCACTGAGTTGTGCATGGCTGAACAGTGCAATGCCTAATGCCTGGATTAAAGTCTCTGCTTTGTTCTAAGTAATTAAAAGGTGTCAAGCTAAGAAGAAAAAAAATTACCTGTATTTAACGAAAGATATTTATTGAAACCATTTTGAAAGAACCTGTAAGATTAGACTGAAAACTAAGAAGAATTGATTTTGATTTTGTTAATTAGTTTTCATTTTCTGAGCTGTCCACTTACCATGATAAATACAACCGTACTTTTACAGCCCCTATTTATCCCACTTTTGAATCTTTCAGGAAGTTTCCAGGGCAACATCACACCACTCCATCTAAACAATTAGCAGTAACTTTGTGTGTTACCTGAGTCAGCATCTCATGACAGCTAGTCTATTGGTGAGAAACACCGGGCCCTTTATTGTTCTGTCTAGTGTTTTGCAGCCTTTTGTTCAGTTTGGTGTTTCTACATACTTCTACCTGGTGCAAGAAAATTATTGAAGAGTAAAAATTTTGTTAGAGAAAGACATACTTTTAATATAGGATTTGTTGAATTTACTGATTCCTCTAGGGTCCATCCAAAGATGGATGGAAAGTAACATTATGTTTCGGTTAAGGAGTCCTGTTGCAGGAGCAAGAAAGGTAACAAATTCCAAGAGCAGCAGTCTGTGATGCTTTTCTTTTTCTTTAGAGAATGCTGATCCACGCCAGCTCTTTAGCTAACACAGATTAGTCCGTCTTTCCCAGTTTCGCTGCATTGGCTGGCACGTTGATCCCCTGCTCCTTTCTCTTCCACGCCTACTCCAGCCATCCTTAGGAGAGGAGGAACAGCAATCTAGAGTTAGGTGCCTCTCGCGCCACACATCTGTGCACGGTCGGAGGTGAGAGTAGACAATGCAGGACATTGGGTATTCAGCATACCTCCCAGCTGGTACGTAAGATATTATCTCCATGTCGATAGCAGAATTTGTTCTGCAGTGACTATAATTTTAGTCATCTATATTAAAGTGCATCTAAAAAAGAGACAAGAAACTACAATGGTCCTTTTTTATATAAAAGGATAAATAGAGCATTTTATTAACACTTTTTGCAGCAACAAAAGTGACACAGTCCACATCTTTTTCATTAAACACAGCAAAAGCTATGGTCACATTTTACATCACTTTGAGGCACAAAGCAAAGTATTTTTTTCTTAAGGTCAAGGTATGATTTGAGTTAAAAAAAAGGAGAAGAAACAATCTTCAAGTTGTATATTGCGGTAGCAGGGTTTCGAATCACTAGCACAATACAATGAACAGACCAAGAATCCCGAATGGATTATTACATACAATAATAATCATCTGATTGAATTAAGAAATGGATCATTGTTGTCATTTTAGAGTATTAAGAAGTGGTCTGGTGTTGCTAACTTCAGTTTGATTCAGTTTGGTTTAATCCCAACAACCCCAAATACATACAACAAGCTAAATGAAGGTTAATATATAGTCTAGAAGATTATGCACTTCATAATGCATTGCACTTATTGCTTGGTACACTAATGTTGCAGTCGCTGTTGAGTTATGCTAAAAAGACAAGCATGATGCTTGTTGGCTTCTTTCAACCCAACACTAGTTATTTGCCACTTTGGTTTATTGTGAGTTTATATGTTACTCGTATTCAGTGTCCATTATTATTAGGTTTAATTGAAAGACAAATACATTTTTTATTTCAGGGATTTCTAAAATAGCAACATTTTCTATAATTACAGTATCTTCAATAAACTTATATCTATGTATACAACTGTGGCATGATGTGTAAAAATATGAAAGCTATTAAGGGAAGAATAAGGGTTAAATTATTCTCTGTTTCCTCTATTGGCTTCAAAATATTCTGCAAAACAACTACATCCTTTTTCATAGGGCTACGTGCTCATAGTAAATTTCTCTTTGGAATTTTGTAGAAGACTATATCTTTTTCTAGGTTATATTGGTTTTTTTCTCTCTCTCTAAAGACACCAGTACAAAGTTGGAGTCTACTGCAAAGAAAAGAATAATAAAGCTTGTTTTTTGATAAAGGGATCTGATAGTCTGCATGAAAAGTCAGACTTAACATTATATATTGTTTTTATATTAGTTGATAAATGCGGGGAAGAACACGACTGCCTATAATTTCATAAGGTTCTGTAAAGAATAGAAATAAGAATTTGTGCCCAAACATTCAGTATAAAACTCCTAAATAATTCCTTTATTCATCACAGAGTAGCCTGCAGCATGTAATCACGATAAACATACAATATGCCCTATTTGTTCTTTAGGCTTGATACAATTACCATTAAAGGAACTGAATCAATCCTCTGTAAATGCCTAGGACTCAACCTTTCTTCTTTAAGAAAGCTCTTGTCTTAGACTAAACACACAATTCCTACATTGCACTGAGTAAACGTGTGTATTTAACACAATCTCTTTCAATACAGTGTAACAAATATATAAGTGCATTTTTAATGATCAAGTAATTTTGGCTTTCTAAAAAGAGCATTAGGTGTGCCAACTTGGTTGCTTAGTTGTGCTTTAATCCTTAGTTATGAGTTTTAGCTCTTGTATACTGTAAGTATCTAATTGCCTCTATAGTTTTGACCAGTAAACCCTTAAAACTCTAATGTTTATAGAACAAATATAACCTAATGAAAGTGATGACATGTCACAACTCATACAGATTGCACTTTAATGGATTTTTTTTACAGTAAGACCTTCCTGTTTGATATGTGTTTACATGTTTATACCACATTTTATTTCTGTGTGCAAACAATCACAATGAATTTAATCACAAACACTACAAAATATACCCAATATTTAGGTTTGTTATGAATAATCTCCTTCCTTGTAGTTGTATGAGTCTTGTACTTCCTCTTGTACAAATTCCTCTTTTTTCTCCCAACCATTAGGCCAGCCACCGTTGACCTGGGTTGTAGCACCATAAGACTTGGTGGTACCGTAATTTACGTAATTCTGAGTAATGTCCCCTGTCTCTTCAGCAAGTTCATCTTCATGAATAAAGCCACATTTCTCTTCACTTGTCTGTTCGGGGTCTGCCCAGGGTTGTTTCTCTCCTGAAGCAAATATGCCATAGAATATAACACCTCCATAATGAACTAAAGCAGCAATGAGGAAGACATACTGCCACTCTTCACGTGTCTGTAAAGAAGAAATTTCCTAAATCAGACTAGTGCATAGGCTTACTTAACTCTTCTGAGTGGAAAGATTTAAATTAGGGATTGAGGCAGTGACAGTCAGCACAACTAAAACATTTAAGTGTCCAGTTTCTATTCATTAGCCTACAAAAGCATTGACCTAATGAACATATAGCGAAGCCCACTTCAAATTTACAAGTTCCCGGGTGCTCTCCCCCAGAGGTCCCAGACTCTAATACGGATATTCTGGCAAGTCGTACTACGGGAGGGTCTTTTTCTTGAAACCAATGGTATTAAACTGGAGGATTTGAAAACTGCATTGCCGTTTACCTTGTTCTTTGTCATTGCTCCGACAATTATAGGGCAAACCATTCCAGACAAGGTCCCGACTCCATTAGAAATCCCCATTAAGATGCTGGCATACCTCGGGGCAATGTCTAAATGGTTGACATTGAATCCTGCAATACAAAGGTCAGCAAACATTCATACCAAAAGCAGAGCATTACTTCAGTTCTGAAAAATAATGCTATCGCTTGACAATTTTACTATGACATATTTGGGCTGTTTAATTGCATTTCTTTTTCTCTAAAAGGCTCGTATTGGTTAAATGTTCCTAGAGAGACTCTGGGTTTTCGTTTTCTTTTAAAAATGTCTTCTAAAAGGATACCAAATGTATTTTCTTCCCAAAATTGCAGTTTTAAAAAAAATCCCAGTAGTGACTGTGTGGAATAGAGAACCCAGAAGACATTTAGGCAGGGAGAAAGTTCATATTTTCAGTGTCATTCATGACCATTTCATGCTGTAAATAACATGTCATTTCCTCTTCCAGCTTGTACCACTTTCCTTTCCTATTGCCCACATTTTTCTTTCTGTCGCACGGGCCAGCAGAAGGGAGTTCCCTTCTCTTCTTCAGTGGTAAAATGAAGGGAGTAAAAAGGCAGTATGTATAAATGATTTATTAATTATTTTTATCAATATTTGTTTGTTCTCCGGAATTTCCAGCAGCTTAATTCTGTTCAAATTTAGGCAGTATCTATTTAAATAATCTTAGAAAAATTACATGCTTCTCTGAAGTTGGCAGAACTCATTGTCCCCAAAATAAGCACTTAAGTAAGTGAAAACAGAAACCAAATCTTTGGATACAGAAAGATAATAAAAGGGAAAAGGCAGGCAGTATGATATGGATAACTGCTAGAGAAAGTGCAATACGCTTTTCAAGTTGTACAAAACAGGCATGATACCTGGCAGAATACGTGGGATTAAGGACAGGTTTGATTAAGGAGAGTTCAGATGTTTGGCACAAAAGAAAAGAGAGCCTGTTTTAGCCATAAGGAACCAGCATGGGAGAGGATACAAAGATCTCAGTGGGAAAACAAGGGAAGGCCAGGTTACTTGTGTTTGGGAAAGGCAAAGGCAAAGGGGTGATATATCAGCAGGAAAGGGGAAGAGCTGAATTTTAAATAAAAAAAAACTTGCTAGTAGTTAGGCCTCAAAGTAATAAAAATTGCAACACTAACAAAGCATTAACTAATATACAGTGGAAAAAAAATAGTAAAAGGCCTATACTTAAACAAAGCCATGTAAATTTAGGTATCTTTGTATAATATCAGTCTATTTGTGTTATATGTTTGATTTCAAGAAAAATCTATGGTGTACATTAGCACCTCACTGAAAAGAAAGTCTAATTTGCTGCATTGAATATGGAAAAGATTGAAGTATTTAAAAAAAAAAATCTAATATGGAAGATGTGATACTGATTGTACTTTCCTTTGTAATGATCATAAATAATGTCATTTGGAATTCTGAGGTTTGCTTAAATTACTGTCGATGAATAAAAACCAAATGAGATGTTCCATCTCTTACGAGAAAATAATTTACTAATAACAGTAATGTAATCTTACCAGATATGGCAAATCCACTAAAGCCTACAGCAAGCACTAAGAACGAAATAGCCACTCCTTTACTGTGAGAATATCCCACCACAAGAAGAAGAGTTGCTTCCATACCAAAACCTGGGGAAATCATAAAGAAAACCAGGCATCAGATTTAATTCCCCCTCAAGTATTGCAGGCCTTAGGATATGGTAATATTTCATAGGAAGACAGAGGCAAAACAGTAACCTCAGAATGGAATATAATCAGGTATTTCTTTCGTCCCCAAAAGCCACATGTTTGCGCTATCTCAAATAATCCTTACTTTATTCTTTGTATGCTAATTTACTGTTACTTCCTGTCAGTTTTAAGATGAAAAGAAATACTTGTGATATGATTAGGTCATTCCAGCCAACCCTAATGGGAATATACACTTAGCCTGCTTATGAATTTTGCAGCCGTTACCACAGCCAGGCCTCAGCTCACGTGACTTTAACCTCTCAGAAGTCAGATATGTACTCTCAGGTAGTTGTCCGGGCTCTCTTAGTGCAGAGGGTGTTTAGATGAGGAGCTAAGATTCAGTAAGTAGCTAAGGGTAGGCAAATTACCCCCCAAAAGCTCATCTGTTTCTTTAACAGCCTACATGCTCTTTCAAATACCAAACGTCTGTATTGAAACTGGGAACAGGAACAACTGTGTTTACTTTTCTTTAGTAACCACATCTGCAATATACAACAAATGCACAAAGTATTGATTCATAAGTACGTAAAACCATGCAGTTTGTTTGTTTACTGTATACAACATGCTGTATGGACATTGAATGTGTACAAGAAGCTTTTTAATAAAACAGGAAGACTTACCTCCACAGTTCATTATCTTTCTCACAGTAGTGGTTGAAAGAATCTGCCTGCTTCTTAAAAAGTCTGCAATTTGTCCCCCAATAGGAACAATAATTGTCATCACTAAATGCGGCACAGCAGATAAGATACCCACCTAAAATAATCATTAGAAGTAGCAGAGTATAAACCATAAGAAAATATTGGTCCTTCATTTTCTGAAGCATCCAGCAACTAATTAATTGTTTCTCTTCAATTTCAGGCTATGTGCTAAAACTAAAAATCTTAACTTGGTTTATTAAATGAACAAAACTGGTGATCTGAAGTTGTCATTGTATTTCATGAAGGACAGCCAGGGTTTTTAAGAATCTCTGATGCCCTGCCACCTTTTGTTTACAGATTGTTTCACAGTTTATATTTAAGCTAATGGCTTTTTTTCCCCTGGCTTACAGTCCCTCTGCACTTTCTTTTCAGAAAATTTATGATCAAATGTGTCAAACTGAACTGCTACATTTCCGTCGGTGATATGTTTAGCGTAGCATTGCCCGGCAAACCTAACGTGTCTAGACAGATGCCCTGTGGATCGTCCTCATGTGCACAAGGGCCATTCGCCTTTGATTTCTGACCATCCCTCAGGCTTCAAATTTCATGCAGGCAAAGGATATCTCTGGGAAACTCTGTACATAGTGAAAGATAGTATACTAAATATCCATTGACAATAGTCCAAATGTTGTACATACTAGCAAAGTAAGACATAGTGATTTTGTGATGACTGTCCCAAAATATAATAATATATTTGAAGATCATTTCTTCAAAGTGAGTGTGGATGAACCGCCACCTGTTATCTCTGGTCAACATAACTGCCTTGCAGATAGATTGCTTTAGTATGCATGGCGTTTTGTTCTAATAGGGAATTCTGATTGTTCTGTACACCTGAACATGTGCTTACGCCCAGGTTTTTTTGCGTAATTCCTGGCTGAACAGTGTATCAGTCTGGCCTGATGTCTGACTTGAGTTACATCAGCATGCAGAGCAGGCAGACTCCATGTGAACAAAAAGAAAACAGGTTTTCTCTACTCTTCAATTAAAGTTGTGAAATTGTGTATTTCACTGAAGTTTATACATGTGGCAACTATGTTGTGACAGCTAGCTTCATGTTAATAGGTGTTTCTCCCAATAAGCCAGATATTAACTATGAGATGACTATGGTATTGCAGTTACTGCTTTGAGGTGTTCCTGAGGAAGTGATAACTATTCATTTATGAGCATCCATAGCCATAGCAGGTGAAAACTGACTTTGCTGTCACTGTTTACAAAGCTCCGCATTTCTTTGAATACACTCCAAGAAAAATCTTCTAGAACAAAATGATCAGATTAATTGTATAGGATGTGACCATTCTTATTGCACAGAGGATGTTTCAAGCATAGCAAATCTTCCTAAAATAACTCCAGCTAAAGATGGAAGCCCATATTTAAATGCAGGATGGCATTACCTAATTTTGACAATACTCCATAATACAGCAACGCTTTGGAAGCGACTCATCTAATTGTCCCTTACACCACAATTTAGACGACAATACTTCATGGAACAATATCAAAAGAATACAGGTCTCTCAAAAGCACAAGCCCCCGTCGCTTTCACAAGAAGGAAATCTGTATTGGTAGAAAGCTTACTATACACTCTGAAGGCTTGTTTGCATGTGTCCATAATTGCATTACAGGTCTGATCCAAAATTCATATGAATTATGTGGAACCTTAGATCATCCCTATTTCTCATATTTTGCCACCATCTCTTTCACTTCCTAAGTGAAAAAGGGGGAGCAGTTCTCACCTCATTAAAGGGGGATATAGAAAGGTGATAAATTGTACTATCCTTCCTAAAACTAGGTGGTCCTGCTTTGTAAAATGCACCTGGAAAAATGGAACCACTTGCCAGTGCTTTCTTTACAGCTTCGGTGGGCTCCTGCATCCCCTGTGGCATCAGGGACAGAAGCGTAATGGATCTCTGGATACCTTTCTAATACCGTGCATGATCTGGTTTCAAGCACGTGACTGATGGTCTTTTTGCAATATGGCCCCAAGTAGATCATCGCTAAATCTCATCCTGCCTTCACCTTCCCGTATCCAATCCCTTGTCATTGTTGTTACTTCACTTACATGTGCTGGTCAAGGGAAAAGTAACTGGGAGGGGTAAGATTTAAGACTTGTAAAGCCATGATAAAGACGCAGCACACTTTTCTTTCCTCCTCCTAATAAAAACCACAAATGTAGCTCTGATATTTACTTAGCTGAGATAAAAGCTTTACATTGTTTTTACATACCTTGCTTATTTCAAATCCAAACACTTCCTCAAAGTAAGCAGGCTGACTAATAAGCAGCAAGTAAAAAGTCCAGCTTCTACAGAAGTTTGCAACAATTATTGCATAGACTGGCATAGATGTAAAAAATTTTCTCCATGGAGTTTTGTATTTCTGAAACATAGAAAGGGGGATCCAGTCACCATTTTGATCATTAGCAACTATCTATCTTCCCTTTTCCTACCTGTTATTTTTACCTATACTCCAACAAGCTCATATGTGCACAGCTTTATGTATCTGAATTCCAGTGACTTCAATTATCATAAAGTACATGCATCCACATTTGGATGGTCAAAATTTAATTTAAAAACATAAGCAAGTAGAAATCACTACAAAATGCGCAAGTGGAGAAACTCAGTGATACTTAGCTGTGTCACAACACTCATGTACAAGTGCCATTATCTCAATCACGTAAACACGAACATTCTAAGTCCAAACTAATATGTCTTTAAAAGACAATGTTGCTGTACCTAAGGCAACAGTCAGATTTTACACTGTCAGTACACAATTTCATCCAGATTTCTTTTAAGCATGTATTTTAGCATTTAAATATTAATCCCAGCATTCTGAATATTTTTTTAATCAAGCCTCAGCTGAAAATGCTTGGTCAATATATTTTTTATTTGCTTTATTTTATTTTTAAAATGAATTGCATAATGAAAAAGACTGACAGATGGACAGAACTACAATCCTGCTGAGTCCCAGCACCTCTCCATGAGCCCAGGGTTCTGCCCATCTGTGTTGATCCAAATACAGGACCCAGACCCAGATCAGGGTTTGAAAATCGCTTCAGCAAGGTTTCAGGCTGAATTTAGTCTACTGTTGATTTGAATACTGGCTTTTCTTCAAAGAAAAACAGTCCATAGATGGATACGTGCAATACCTTGTATACCTGTTAAACTACACTTAAGTGAGAGCTAAGGATTAAGTGTGACTTAATTAATGAGAGGCCAGCCAGAAAAACTAACTTGATACTATGGGAAGAATTTCAGCCTAATAAGTGAGAGCTAAGGATTAAGTGTGACTTAATTAATGAGAGGCCAGCCAGAAAAACTAACTTGATACTGTGGGAAGAATTTCAGCCTAAATAGTTCAGAAGCAACTGAACTATTGATACAAACTAATCACTTCCAAAAAATGTTTAATTAAAAAGCAACAATAAAAACCAGACAGGAATTATCCAGCCCAAGTTAGAATTATATGGACATCCTTTGAAGCATCTCATTTCACGTCAGATTTTCAAAAGCACTTCTAGGTATAAGAAACCATGAACACTGCTGAATGCTATTTAATATCAACCCAGGCACTCCCTCAAGAA
>WAAD01041438.1:1545-11887 GCA_013389945.1 Fregata magnificens | reverse complement strand
AAAGATGATAATACACCAATGTTTTGGCTACTGCTGAGCAGTGCTCCCACAGCATCAAGGCTGTCTCTCCAACATTCCCCCCTCTGAAGGCCAGTAGGCTAGGGGTGGGCAAGGTCTTGGGAGGGGACATAGCCAAGACAGCTGACCAAAACTGGCCAAAGGGATATTCCATACCATATGACGTCTGCTCAGCAATAAAAGCTAAGAGAAAGGAGAAGGAGGGGAGGCATTCGTTATTACGAGGTTTGTCTTCTGAAGCAACCGCTACACGTACTGAGGCCCTACTTCCCAGGAAGTGGCTGGACATTGCCTGCTGATGGGAAGTAGAGAATAAATCATTTTGCTTCCACGTGAGGCCTTTGCTTTCTTCCATTACATTTCCTTTATCTCAACCCACAAGTTTTCCATCTTATTTTCTCCCCTCCCCTCGTACTGCTGAGGAGGGGGAGTGATAGAGAGGCTTGGTGGGCACCTGGCAGCCAGCCAAGGTTAACCCACCACAGTCCTTTGTGGCCTCCAACATGGGGCTCTGGAGGAATTCAAGATAAGGACAGTAACTGGTAGATGTAATGGGCAAAACATGGACTGGACATTGCCAGACAGCGAAATAATTGTGATTTTTTTTTGTTGTTGTAATTGTGGTGAAGGGACGAGGGGTGGAGTGTGTGTAAATTTTCCACCTTTGTCGGTGTTGTGATGATGTTATTTTGACTTTTGTGTGGGGAATTCTTTCTGTTGATGTAAGTGCAGTTTGTGAAGATTGTAGATTGTGATGAATGTGTATTTTAATGTTAATTCTTAAATGTGTATTTCACAGAGGCAAGGGATGGAATGCATTGGGTTTATGTGACAAGGTTTTGGTGGCAGGGGGGCTGCAGGGGTGGCTTCTGTGAGAAGACACCAAAAGCTGCCCCCATGTCAGAGCCAGTTCCAGCTGGCTCCAAGACACACCTGCCGCTGGCCAAGGCCAAGCCAATCAGCGATGTTGGTAGCGCCTCTGTGATAACATATTTAAGAAAGCATAAAAAAACACTGAGCAACAGCTGGGAGAGAGGAGTGAGAATATGTGAGAGAAACAACTCTGCAGACAACAAGGTCAGTGAAGAAGGAGGGGGAGGAGGTGCTCCAGGCACTGGAGCAGAGATTCCCCTGCAGCCCATGGTGAAGACCATGGTGAGGTAGGTTGTCCCCCTGCAGCCCAGGGAGGACCACGGTGGAGCAGATATCCACCCTGCAGCCCATGGTGGACCCCATGCTGGAGCAGGTGGATATGCCCTGAAAGAAGCTGCAGCTCGTGGAGAGCCCATGCAGGAGGCAGGAGCAGGTTCCTGGCAGGAGCTGCTGCCCATGGAGAGAGGAGCCCACGCTGGAGCAGGTTTTCTGGCAGGACTTGTGACCCCGTGGGGGACCCATGCTAGAGCAGTCTGTTCCTGAAGGACTGTACCCCGTGGAAAGGACCCAAGCTGGAGCAGTTTGTGAAGAACTGCAGCCTGTGGGAAGGACCCACGTTGTAGAAGTTCATGAAGGTCTGTATCCTGTGGGAGGGACCCCATGCTGGAGGAGGGGAAAAGCATGAGGAGAAAGGAGTGGCAGAGATGACGCATTATGAACTCACTGCAACCCCTGTTCCCCATCCCTCTGCGCCACTTGGGGAGAGGAGGTAGAAGAGTTATGAGTGAAGTTGAGCCTGGAAAGAAGGGTGGGAGGTGGGGGGAAGGTGTTTTTTGTTTTGTTCTTATTTCTCACTATCCTGCTCTGTTATTAACTGTCAGTAAATTTAATTAATTTTCCCCAAGTCATGTCTGTTTTACCTGTGACAGTAATTGGTGAGTGATCTCCCTGTCCTTATCTCAACCCACAAGCTTTTTCATCTTATTTTCTCCCATTGTCCTGTTGAGGAGGAGTGAGAGAGTGGCTTGGTGGGCACCTGGTGGCCTGCCAAGGTCAACCCACCACAGGTAGTCTCAAATTTGCCTTTAGTCAAATAGGAAAAGACTAGCTGAATCTTAATACAGAAGTGAAACAGAAGTACCAAATATCACGCTGTGATTTCTATCGCTAGTAATTTAGAATGTCAAAAACCCATGAACAGTAAGAAATAAGTGTTACCTGATAATATTATTGATTTTTTTATTTTGAAAGAATCACCAAATAAGCACTAGAGGGCAAGGTTGAAGGAGAGCAAAACAACCAACCAGATTTGCATTGTAGTAAAGTATTTGACACATTAATGAAATTTCCTTCTGATAAATTAATGTAAAGGGACAGTCTCATATTAAGTTTGCCTAAAAGACCATATGCAAAATGATAAATGACAATATACCAAACTGGGGGCAGTTTATTTAATATAACAGCAAAGGGATAGGTGTCAGAACTTGTTTAACAACCTCATTAATTATCTAGAAGAAAAAACATAATGGGTAATGAGATTTGATACTTGGGAGGATTAGTTAACACTAGTGAGAGTTGCAAATTAATGCAAAGCAATAGACACCAGAATCATGGGTAGAAAACAACAAAAGGCACAAAACACATGGGTAGAAAATAAATTTAATAAAGATAAACCTGTGGAAATTTAAGCCAGAATAGATACCACTTCAGTAAGAGAAAACCTAGGAAGCAGTAATATGGGAGAAAATATAAATATGAGAGCAGATGACTTATCGGATTGTACTTTGAAGATGCTGCAGCTAAAGCTAAATAAATGTAAGGCTGTATCAGAAGGCAGGGAGGTAACGAGTGTTCACACCTCTGCATCATTTTGGCATAGTGTTCAGTTGTTCCATTCTCAACATTTCTGCCCAGTCACTGCCAGAAGAGAATTCAGAAAAGAACAATAAAAGTGATAGTGAAGGACCCAGATGGATTGATCTCTACAGAAGGATTGAAAATACTGTAGCTTGGCTATTATAGCATAGTTTGGCAAAGTAACAATTTTTAAAGGATAGGAGAGCATAAGTCATTTGCATATAGAAAGGCGATATGCAGCTCAGAGTACTGAAATCACAAGATAACCTGTAAAACAAGGAGAATGCAGTGCAAACTCTTTTCAGATTTGGGCTGTAGCATATATAGAAATTCCTACATTTGAGAATATAAAAGTAATTTGAATAAATTCTAATAAAGTTGAAAACCTATAAAATCTTACATAGTTAATAAGATAGTAAGGATGCAACATTAATATCTGCTTGATAAAATCAGTCTTACACAAAAAAAGTTTATAAATCATCTGGGCTCAGAAAGGCAGAGTGACAGCATGAGAAAATATTTCTAAGCAGTTGTGGGTGACTACAAAGTCTGACCACATAACTCAAATAATGCAAGAGGCACAGTAAATGCCTTCAGATACTTTGCAAGAAATGTCTTAACTACTATTATGATATGGGATTTGTTAATAGAAAGAAGACAAGCAATCAGACTTACCTGGGATCAGTGCAGTGTACACAACATAACTGAGAGGTGGTGTTAAGCTACCATTTCTAGTCAGTACTTAAAATCCTTTGAAGAGTTCTTGATTCTAGCTAACACTGACAAGCTTCCTCTTTTAGCATGCAGTACACTGAGCTGGCCTACAGCTCTGCATTGTATCCATCCTGTGGGAGATCATAAGCTGTAAGAGTAGGTTTTGAAAAATCACACCAAGCAATACCAACAAACATAAGTGATTGCACTGAAAAGAGCAGACTGCAAGCACCCAGCACACCAAATGAATTGCTTACCATTAGCTAGCACCTACTAAATCCATTAGCAAACCTATAAGGGGAGCACAAGTTTGTAAAAAGGATGTAGATGTTTAGCTTTTCTGTCACCATCTTTTGTAGAATCATCTCTTATTTACAGAATATGGTCTTTCTCAAAGCAGATTCATGTATTGCATGACAGTTTTCATGGATACACTGGTAGTGTAGACAGCAGTGGGATTATAACAAGTGATAAAAGGAAGGGCACTAGAATCGGGTTCCAAAACCCTCACAGGTAATTTGCTGATTCAGCAGGGTCAGGATTTGAGCCTGTGGTCAAATGCTAGAATTAGACGTTGCTCTGCCATTTTATCAGAAATTCTGGAAAACTCCAGTAATTTCTCCCTGACAGCATTATCAGACAAATAAGGTTGATCATGAGTTTATTTCTAGTATACCCAACTCTAGTTATTCTGCTCTTACTTTCAGTTGGGCCATAATAGTTTAGTAGAACCAGGTGTTTCACATATCCATGCAGCAGTAATAAGACTTTTAAAATTCTTACAAAGTCCAGGAGAAGGTAGAAAGCCCACAGAGCACTTTTTATCTCGAGTCATGTAGAATGGAAACTGAAGTCTATAAGAAGTAATTCTTTCAAGTTCACAGGAAAAATTAGGTGCCACAGAGAGGTAATTTCTCTGCACAATACAGACAGACAAGGAAGTATCCTCAGGTGCAGTCAGTTATTTCTGATGTAATAAATACAAGTGTGACAGTCACCTGTCTTGAGGTTTGGCTCCCTTCGGAATCAAATGTGGCAAGCTAGCAATCAGGGAATTTGGGAATAATAACAGAATAGAGCTCAATCTTTTCCTCAGCTTTCCTAGATCCAGATTGGATCAGACTAAGCCCAAGTCAGCCCACAGACCTGCCATTGCAGAAACACAGGAAGCTCAGTAGACCCAAGAAGTGCTCATCCCATACGCTCAGTTCCTTAATCCAAATTCATTGATTCCTTCCCGTCTTTCTTTCTAGAAGGGAAGAGGGAGGTTTGCTGACTGGTAAAGTATATGTCTGCCCTCTAGCCACTGCACTTGGTGTAGGTTAGCTATTGTCTGTCTAATGACAATAATAGAGAGGCTCCTGGAGCTTCTCCTGCTTTGGTGTGAGGTTTAGGACTCTATCACAATGAGAGATTTGTTTTGTTCCACAGTCCAGATTCTCCATGAACAAAATCATTTATATGTCAAAAGAGAAAGAGCACACAGTAAAATGTCAGGTATCAAAGAGGCAGGCAATTTAATTTTTTTTCTTGTTTCCAGTTGTAATACCATTATGAATCATTTTACTCTTCTTTAGGAGAGGAGATAACCTTCATTTATGTCCTTAATCTCTGATTTGTAGTGGCTCTGGTTTGTTATTTGCCTCAGAGAAAGCTGTGAATGGAGAGTATACTTTAGTACTGTGATTATTTGTGTTACAGTAGCATATATAACTCCTAGGCAAAATCTGAGTTGTACTGAGGCATGTTCTATATGCACACTGGAGCCACCTCTGCCAGCTTCAGTAGAACTGCTTGTGGAGAGAGCTGCTACTCCACATCAGCTGAAATTGCAGAATCTGATATTCTAACAAAGGAATAACAGAGGAAGTGAGAATCTCTCTGAATTTTGACTTACTGGGCTATGTGTTTATGTCTGTCTTGAACAGAAAACAGAGCTATTTTGAGAAAGGTGCTGAGCAGCATTCAGAGAACAAGAGCTCTCTGGAAGCTGGTAGTTCTCTGTAAATCTTGCAGTCTTTCTGTTTACAGCAAAATAAAGCAAACCATTTTTGTAAAGAAAATTCCTGAGGCTGATTATGATTCTTCAGAAAACAAAAACATTTTCTTTGCACATGAAGGTCATGATGAGTACCGAATGTGAATGCCATAATCACAGGCATGGTCTTTGCCACTCAAAATTTTAAAGAACAGATGTTGAGTAATGGAACAGATATGATGAACTGCGATTACTGTGATTATTGCCAGACTGACTAGGATCTATATGCACAGAAAATCTATGCCAAAGCATCCCACTATTGTTTGACATTTTGCTTCAGACTCCAATTCACTCAGACTAGGGACTGTCATACACTATATATCTGCTAACTGTCTAATGCCATACAGCTTTATCTTGATGAGGCTGTATTTATTTTGATGAAACTAGAGTATTATTAACCATAACAAAGCACCACTGTGGATTCACGTATTACCTAAACTTAAAAATATCACAAATACATTATAATCTGGTTGAAGGGGTTCCAAGCAACCTATTTATTGATGGGAATAGTTAGGGCATGTTAAGAATAATCAAAAATTGGAAGGCTTTTAAACAGCAGTTATATAGATGGCACAGCAAACTACTAAACATGCAATGTGTCTGAAGATGGCTCAGGATAAATAAAATGTGTGGTGGGTTGACCCTGGCTGGATGCCAGGTGTCCACCAAAGCCACTCTATCACTCCCCCTCCTCAGCTGGACACGGGAGAGGAAAATATAATGAAAGGCTCATGGGTCGAGAGAAGGACAGGGAGAGATCACTCAGCAGTTACCGCCATAGGCAAAACAGACTCAACTTGGGGAAATTAGCTTAATTTATTAACAGTCCAATCAGAGTAGTATTTATCAGAAATAAAATTTATCACAAATAAAACCAAGTCTTAAAACACCTTCCCCCACCCCTCCCTTCTTCCCGGGCTTAACTTCACTCCTGATTATTCTCTACCTCCTCCCCCTGAGCGGCACAGGGGGATGGGGAATGGGGGTTGTGGTCAGTTCATCCCACATTGTGTCTGCTGCTCCTTCCTCCTCAGGGGGAGGACTCCTCACACTCTTCCCCTGCTCCAGCGTGGGGTTCCTCCCATGGGAGACAGTCCTCCATGAACTTCTCCAATGTGGGTCCTTCCCACAGGCTGCAGTTCTTCATGAACTGCTCCAACGTGGGTCCTTTCCACAGGGTGCAGTCCTTCAGGAACAGACTGCTCCAGTGTGGGTCCCCCGCGGGGTCACAAGTCCTGCCAGAAAACCTGCTTCGGCGTGGGCTCCTCTCTCCACGGGTCCACAGGTCCTGCCAGGAGCCTGCTCCAGCGCGGGCATCCCACGGGGTCACAGCCTCCTTTGGGCATCCACCTGCTCCAGCGTGGGGTCCTCCATGGGCTGCAGGTGGATATCTGCTCCACCATGGACCTCCATGGGCTGCAGGGGGACAGGGGAATCTCTGCTCCAGTGCCTGGAGCACCTCCTCCCCCTCCTCCTTCACTGACCTTGGTGTCTGCAGAGTTGTTCCTCTCACATATTCTCACTCCTCTCTCCAGCTGCAATTGCACAGTCTTTTTGTTCCCCCTTCTGAAATATGTTATGACAGAGGTGCTACTACTGTTGCTGATTGGCTTGGCCTTGGCCAGCGGCAGGTCCTTCTTGGAGCCGGCTGGCATTGGCTCTATCAGATATGGGGGAGGCTTCTAGCAGCTTCTCACAGAAGCCGCCCCTGTAGCCCCCCAGCTACCAAAACCTTGCCATGCAAACCCAATACAAAAGGTAATCTTGGCTTTGCTGCGTTACTTTTCCAGTAAGCTAAAGTGCTAGTGCTCATCTTTCTCCTGGCCATCTGCAGACTAGAAAATATTAAAACCTAAGATGGACAGTAAAAAAAGTGAGCTGTAATTACTGTGACACTATACTTTTCAGTTGTTGCCTGAGAGTGTGTGCAAAACATTATCACTGAATGAAAACTAATGCTACCCAAGAGGGAAGTTAGTGATGCTTATCTTTATAAGGTAGTTTTTTACTGGGTTTGGCCAGGATGGAGTTAATTTTCTTCATAGCAGCTAATAGGGTGCTGTCGTTTGGATTTGTGACTAAACCAGTGTTGATAACACACCAGTGTTTATTTTTTGCTGAGCAGTGTTTGCACAGCGCCAAGGCCTTCTCTGTTTCTCACTCTGCCCCACAGGGAGTATGCTGGGGGTGGGTAACAGGTTGGGAGGGGACACAGCTGGGACNGGACTGGCTGGGCATCAGTCTGCTGGTGGTGAGTGATTGCTTTTGCATCACTTCGGTTTTTTAAATTTTTTTCCTTCACTTATTGAACTGTCTTTATCTTGACCCATAAGGGTTTTTTTCCCTTGCTTTTGCTCTTCCAATTCCCCATCCTGCTGTAGTATCATCACATCTCACTAAGACAGTCCTTGCCTAATTTATAGCTTGCTCATCCTGAGGCTGCCCTTATTTCTTGGGTCTTGGTCAGGAACCAATAACTTCCTATGTAAAGCTTGAACATAATATATAGATTCTATTGGTGATAATGGGAGTTAAATGCATGAGATACTGTTTTTTATAATTAATTTTACTGTATCAAAAATGCAGTGAGATCAAATATATGATGTTTCTATTTAAATATAAAAGAGACTAGAAATGATTAGAAAACTAAAATGTCTTGGTGAAAACATAATCCAGTAAAACAAGTGCTTTTTCTGGTATAATTTATTCTGTTTGGAGAATCAATATAAACTACACTGGCAAAATCACTCTTTCACTGATAATAAGTGCACCTGCACTAGCCCTACCAGAAAACATTGTCCACTAGAGGTGAAATCTCAGCTAGTTTATGATTGGATGGTAGGGTGGAGATCACAGAAATTACTTTTTATTTAGGCATTTTGCCCCCCCCCCTAAAAAAAAAAGAGGTTGTTATCTCATTTTCTTGATTCAGTTCTTTGAACAGACAATGACAACAGTACTGCCTAATGAAAACTAAGAGTGTGAGCAGATGAGCTCCATTCATGACTGGAAAGAATAGGCTGATCAGGCCCTATAAGGAGACAGGGTAAGCTAGACATCAGCTTTTTTTTATGTGCAAGGTGCAATTAAATCTCTTCCTCTTCCACTGTTACTTCCACCCATGCAAAGAAACTAATTGTATGACTCTGCGCACTGCAGATGCAAAGAAATAGAAGATATTCACAGGCTGAGCCTCATCTTTGTGTTAACAGAAAATGATTTTAGTGTTCATTTTGTGCTCATTTTAGTGCATAATCCCCTAGCCACACTTAGTAATACATACAGGGATATTTTGTTCCAGACAGATGCAATATGCACTGGGGTTTAAAAAAAAGCACAAAAGGATTTAGGTACTCGGATGCCATTGAAAGGTGAAGGAAGCTGGGCCCCTGCTTCCTTGTGTCTCCTTTTAAAATTTAAGCAATGACACACTTGTCCATCAACACACCTTTTCAAGAATAATGCTTTTTGGTGATGCTCCAGACAGGTGTGTATAGGGTTTTTGAATAGTGCAAAATGGTGAGCTGACAAAACTGCCATTAACTTTGCTGAGAAAAGTAAATACTGAGCACCTCTAAAGGTAAGCACATGTTGATGTATATTCCTAAAAATGGACAATGACTTAGAATCTCAATTGGTATAAAATAACAGTGGTGAAATCAAGGAACCGAGCTGATTGACAAAAACTACAGAGCTGATGCAACTTGAATATCTGGAAATGTTGGCCTTTGGATTTTGTAATTAGAATTCTGGTAGGAAGGGAAGACAAGGGGGATTAAGAAAGCAATGAATTTTGTTCCAAACCAAACCAAATCCGACTCAGCAGCATGAGCAGCAGAAAAATCTTTAAAATTTGTCCTTTAAAGCCAGGGCAATGCAACTGAAAACTCCTTGAATAAAGAGAATGAGAGAAGCATAAAATCCATAATTTCTTGTCTGGGTCTGTTTCCAATCTGCCATCTCTTTCTTTTCTCTTCCACTGCTATGTGATAATGCCTGACTGAAGTTATCTTAGGCCAGTTTCATTTCTCAGGTATCCTGCTGAACATTTGGAACAAGCCTATAAAAGCAATGGAATTGCCTTATGTCAAAATAAGTAACAGCAGATCTGTCTTCAGACTGTTCTTCAATCTCAATGCATTTGTACAGCACTGTAACATGAAACTAAATAAATTATAATATTTTGTGGCCTGGCTTCTTAAATTACATGGATAGCATCCTCTGAACTTCATAAGACGACTAAGGTCACAGATTCTAAATGTTTAAATATCTAAAATGTTTAGTAAGAACATGAAATTAACTTGTGTAGAAGATGTCCAAACATATAGGACTTGCTTTGAGCTTTGTAAATGTTGTTTCCATAATAAAGAAGTGCTTGTATGCACTTTCCTAAAGGAAAGTGATTCATCATATTAGGTTGAGATCCAGTAAACTGCAATGTAAGCATCTCATGAAATTCAGTTGCACACTATGGAAATCTAGGCACGACTCATGACGCAATTTAAAATTGCAAGCAGACATTTACAATAACTTAAGCAGAACTTTAAAATCACATACCCTTACTCTGTGCAGAAGGACCCTAGAGTAGCAGTTCTTTTGGATTCAGCCAAGAACTTAATCCCATTCTTAATCCCATATGTATGCTTAAACAGGACAGGAGAGTGATTTAAGCAAGTGGGTGAGATTAAGCACATGTTTAATGGCTTTAACTTGGCCCGAAGCATGTGCTTAAATGACTAAACTGAACACAAAATCCCCATTGTTATCTGAGTGAATTTTGCCTGAAGTCTGAGAATCCCACATGATTTTTATAGAGAACAATCTTGGACTGAAATTGGAGAT
>WAAD01041437.1:109655-120829 GCA_013389945.1 Fregata magnificens | reverse complement strand
TTTACTTTTTTTCCTACCTAATGAATCAAGATACAGATGTGTGAAGCCACGTTTGTTAAGATCACTGAGTATCACTTGATACTCGTCCTGTGTGTAGAGATTTGATCCTTGGCATGGATTTCAGCGGCTCTAAAGCAAAACCAAAAAAGGCATAAAACCCTTTGAAAACTTATCCAATGGCAAATTACTCTTTTATGAAGCCTTATCGGGGCCATAAAAGTGGCAGTATGACCCTTGTGTGTCATGAATAAACTTGGTCACATTTAGCCAAGTTGCGTACCATCATTCAACCTCAGCACAGCAAGCAAAGTATTCCTTTAAAAATTTGGCTATAGTCTCTGACAAAGAAAAATTCTGGAGACCACCGTGAAGTTGAAGTAAGGCTTCCTATTGTGTATGCAGCTTCCAGCCATTGTACACATTTGACCCCCAAATGACAAAATAAATGAAAGCTGCTCTTCAAAGTAATGCAATCAGTTCAAAAATATTGTGCTAATAAAGTTATAAATTCTAATTGAAAGATTTATAGCAATCCATTTAGTTGTTACTAGGTTATTTGTGACAGGCAGATGCAGAGTAACCTGATTAAAGTCAGCATTGTGATGACTTGTAACTGCAGAGGGGAATAAAGCTTTAAACCACTGTCATAGCCCATTCTCTGAGATGCATTTGAAAGCTGATTTAAAAGAAAATATATGACCGTTAAATGTACGTTTGCAGCTGCATCAGATAGGTTGACCCAAAGAAAGTGCTAAAATGACTGGCAGGTCTTTCTTTGCCTAAGTTTTAATTCATAACTCAGTTTTGCAGATGGATTTAGAAGACATTCTATTGAAATAGTCTTTTCAATATAAAATGAATTTTCCCATTCATTTTATATTTAAAATCTCATGCTAGGAAAAATAGTCTTAATTCAGTTAATAACAGAAATGTTATTAAGGAGTTTTTTCTTTTGGATTTGATGAACAAACGTTATCAAAATATGATACCTATATGGACATACCCTTGAAAAATGTAAAAGCAGTGCTTTTATTCACATATATCTGTAAAATATTAGTTGGAGGATCTTAGCTTTATTGGAACCAAATAATAGTTTCATGGATGCTACAAAGAGAAGGAAGCTAGCTGTTGTCTGGTATGTGTTCCTATACTTAATACCTAAAAAATGGACATTGTTTTCATATTTTCTTTAAGATATAATATATTCTTGTAGTGACACCCTTCAAATCATTCTACAAGTGAGAATTAATTCAGTTTTGTATTTGATTTGTTTGACCTATTAATCATAAGCAGGATTAACTGGTGAAAGGATACAGTTTTGTATAATCAGGAATAAAATGTATCAAGTTTTTTACTAATGCTGTAGTAATGTACATTGCAAAGCGGTTCCTAGTGCTAACTTCAGTGCACTTGAATGCTTTGGCACAACAAAGCAATAAAATGATCCAAACTGAGGCTTATCGGCAAGTGCTGGTCTCAGCCTTTCTGATTAATACAGATCTTTTCCTATAATATGTCAATTTATATTATATTCAAAGTTATAATCAAAATAGATGTAGTAGTTAGAGCTGTCAAAGGTGACTATTTTGACAGAACTGCTTTTGTATTGAGAGTTAAATGATTCTTATGGCTCTAACCTTATAGAATAATATGCTTTGCTTGCTGGCATTCATTTAATAAACTCTTTCTCTAATGCTATAGGAAGAAACACTAATTTACCAGAACATCTGAAAACAGAGAGTGAACTGTAAATCTGATCAATGAATGGATTATTAAATTCTGTGTTTATGTAGAGTAGGGAGCTTTCTTTGGCAAGGTGCAATACTCATTAATTTCCTGTTAGTATTGGCTAGTAAGTGTATTAAAACAGTAGGAAATACCAAACAGGAAGAATTGTAAAGTGTGTGTCTGTATTGACATATTTTTGTAAAGATGTGTATGTTTGTGTGTGGTACATATGTATTTATTATATTCCAGATTATTAGTGTCATCTTAAGATTGTCTACGGCTTTTTCCAAGATAAGACTACTTTCTGTTGTCTATTGTCTTACCAAGTTGTGATCACTACATTTGAAGAGGCCATGTTTGACTCTGCCTTCAGGATGACTTCTTGTGAATGCTGTGATGGGGAAAGCAAAGGGAAGAAACAGGATAGAAACTTTGCCCATTTCTAAACATCACCCTTTTGTGAACCAAGATCCTCTGAATACCTCCTGCCAATGTCCTTCCTAAACTCTGGAAGGATTTTGGAACAGGTCACAGTATCTAGATACTTAGGACCAGAATAGAGATCAGAAACTATCAGAATCAGAACCTATGTATCAGAAACTTCCCTTTCACCTTGCCATCAAAATCCACTCAAGAAATCACTGTTTACAGGTGTGAAATACCAGATTCTGAGATCCTAAGTAGTTAGGTACCCTGAAGACTTCATCAGTGTTATATGTGTTCAAGCCCGGGTGAACAAGATATTCCCAGCGATTGTAACTTCTGTAACTGTTTTCTAATGGTGTTTGTTTGAAGCTCAGGGGCCTGGAATGGTTGAATAATTCCCAAAGTGATGGACTAGCATGCAGAGAGCAGTTGAGGTGGTCAAAGGTGCATGATAAATGTAATTCATCACATGGATATTACTGCTGTGTCTCTGGGGTTTCTACGGAACTAACATAAGCACATTTTGGAAACTGACAGAACTTCTATTTTTAATTTGCAAGTTCTTATTTTAAAATATTTCTTTAATCATAAGTAGAAAAATGATTGTGATTAAAGCTATCAGTACAGCTTTGTGTCAAATACTAAAACTGATTTTGTACTGTCTAGGAATAATAATGTTAGCCACAAACTATTGTGGTATGGGAGCAAAAGACAACCCAGAGCTTGTCATCTCTTTCCAGTTAACTTTTATTCAGCTGGAATATGACCCTTGCACAAAACTGAGAACTCCAAATAGACTCTATTAAGAACTGTAATAATGACATTTGATATTTTCCAAGGCTTTTCCACTTTGGAATTTGTAGTGAAGCACAGAATTGTGATAAAATGGACTAAATACCTAGAGTCTTTAAAATTCTTTGGTCTTAGTACGTTAGGAAGGCTGTGAAATAGTTTTAAGATTAGTGAATGAGACCATTAGCTAATGTGCATGGACTCTGTATCATTTGCTTCACTTAAAGTTTGCCCATATGAATGCATCTCTGATCGCCTGGCCTACGGTTGCTAATAAAAATATGGTGTAACTTCACTGCATCTGTAGCTGTCAAGGTGATCCTGGAAGGTGCTGGTACATAACTTCCATTTAATTCCGGTGGTTCTCGTTTTGAAAGGTCAAACCAAGCATCTTTTCTATGCATATTTTTCCCCAGTTTAAACACACAAAAACCCCAGTCCCAGGTTCCCTATTAGGGTTGGTTAAATCTAATTCTGAATCTAATACTTAAAAGCCAGCAGTATACTCAAATTGCAGGGTAACCATGTGCTATTTTAACTGGAAGGAGAAACTCTGTTTTGCCAATTCTCATCTTAAATGTGTATTTTCCATCTCTACTATCTTTACTCTACTTCCTTGCTTCCTAATCTCTTAAGTAGTGTTTGTAAAGACTCACATTTAATTCACTGATATTGATGATTCTAAAATTTGGAAAACATTTCTTAAATGAAGAAAGATTTGTTGCAAACTGGATTTTGGGTCAGTTTTAATTTGCAGTTGCAGTATGTCACAAACTAAGTAATCCCTTATCAATCTGCAAAGTGTCTGAGGTACTGCTGAACTAAAGATGGTTGTTCTGGGAAGTCTCAAGTGTTTGTCTCAGGTATGTGCCATTGCTGTGTTGTTTCAATCAAGAATCAGAAATGCTGCGATGGGCATATTGTGTTTGTTCACATCCCTGTCTGTCAACACATCAAGAACCTTTGCAGTACCCTTTTTCCTACAGCTTTCCGTGATCAAAGCATGACTTGCTTACTAAGACTCTCATAAGATAATCATTTAATAGCAACTCTGAACCAGAAGACAAAAGGAAAGATAGTTCAAGAGCTCATTGCTAATTTCTCTCCCAGTGTAATCAAATCAGTACAGCTCTCCAGCCAGGACTTATAACCCTTAATAAGTCACTCTATTCGATTAAGAGGAATTGATTTTCTTCTACTGTGGATCATAGTGATTATGACAAATATGGTATCTGCTGCTCACTTCCCTATCTTCCCTGCTAGTGTCCATTTGTTTGCAGGGTCGGCAGGTAAATGAGCCAGAGAGATGACGTGGTGTCATTAACTGCAGTTGGTGTCAGCACTCTGA
Source organism: Fregata magnificens (assembly GCA_013389945.1). Lineage (NCBI taxonomy): Eukaryota > Metazoa > Chordata > Aves > Suliformes > Fregatidae > Fregata > Fregata magnificens. The sequence continues at coordinate 116,535 of WAAD01041437.1, read as the reverse complement.
CAGCTGTGGAATTGAGTGGTTCCATAGATCAGAGCAGAAGCCAGTTGTGAGGGTCTCGCACAGCAATTACGTACTTCTGACAACTCTACTGACAGCCTTAAATGCAGGAAATGATGGGACAGTAATTTGTAATTGCAAGTAGGAGAGTGGCTTGCAGTCGGTGGTGGTGTGGTGGCAGCATATAGGCCATAGTTTAGAGGTTAGCCAACATTAAAACAGGTGGGAGAAGAGGAAAGGAGAGCTGTCAAGCTGCCGTGTTTCAAAAGTAAAGCAATGTTGACCTTCTCTTCAATCAGAGGTTACCAGTGGAAACATTTCTTGACAAGGTTACCTATTTGTTTGCTTCCCCTAAGCTTATTGGCAGTAGAAAATTTAATTGATTTGAATTAATTTAATTTTTGGGGAGGCAGGGGGGTAGAGAGGGGAATTAGGTAAACATCAGTGCAGTTTGAGATAATTTTGGGAATGGTCACATAAAGGCACATAAATGTTTGTTTATACATGTTTAATTCTTTGGGCTATCATGAGCGCAGTCAAACAGCAAAACAAAACATTGTATCTGTCTGGGAATTTTTCTTTCCCCATCATGGTAATAGCAGCCTATGCCTGGACAGCTCTTCTTCTGGATGCCCTCAAGCTGTAGACCACATAGCAGGTGCAGGTGAAGTTTGGGAAGAAGTGAGCCAGTCACATGGTTCAGCTCTTTCCTGTTTATTTTCATCTGTTAAAACTGCAGTAACAATTAAGTAAAAACATAGCAGATTTTTTTTTTTTTTTAATTTTCCAGAAGTATTGCCTAACCCATATCTGGGCATCTATTTAAGAAGATTTACTTTCAAAACTATTTAATTACCTTCTTGCTGAGCAAGGGAAACTAAAGGACCATTTCAGTGTTGAATTATATAATCTGAGTAAATTAAGGCAAGGTTTTCAAAATCAATATGATCATGTACTTTGACATCCTGCATATCCTGAATGCTCTTGTTTTAGGGCCTGAATTTTGTCCATGTTATCCTGAATAAATATTGAATCCCTGTGTAGAATTAAAAAGATTTCAAGTGAGGGAAATCACATCCCCTGTAAACTGTTTTAATATTGAGATGACTCAAAAATAAAACTACTACTTCATGAATTTTAGTTCTTCTGTTCTGGTTAGGCTTTAGTTCACGTTTCTTTTTAAATTTATACAAACTGAATATTCTACAGAGGAAAAAGTTTTAATGCCCACACCATGTGGTATTTCTGAGACATCATATGTCTTTCAAATATTGCAGCTGTTTCATGGAGTTGACATTTACTTTCCCTGCATAGGTATGTGGAATGGTGATAAAATGGGATTCAAATCGTTAGGTGCTATCTCATACTGTATAAGTACAGCTTTCAAGCACTGATTAGATGGCAGTCTGATGGTTTTGGAGTGCCTGAAATCTACAGCCTCTGGATCCAGAGACAGTTTTGAGGGAAGCAAGATAGAGACATTAAAATTTTTCAGGCTTCAGAATATTTTGAGNTCATTAGCTTTATTTGCAGTTTGAATTTTCCTAGACCCAACTTCCAGCCATGAAATACTGAAATCCTGTTGTGGGAATGTCACCCTAAAGAAAAAACCTTGAAAAATTGCAACTTGCATAAATATTTACTACCTATGCCTTCTCTTACATAGGTCTAACACCCCAAATTTTTTAAATATCACATTCTAAATTGTCATTTTCAAACTTCAGATTATTCTTATGTCCCTTTTGTGAAAACTAATGGGTTTTTTTAGTGTACTTTAAAAGTGTGGACAGTAATATTGGGCAAAATATCACAGGAACAGCCTAATCATTGGCAGTTACACATGGGGTAAGCATCTTTGCTGCTATTCTCTTACATCCAGAGATCATTTCAGTAATTTTTAGCTGCATTGTTAAATCAGGAGCTTGTGTTCCCTTGGTTATTTCCCTTTTCCTCTAGGATATAATCTTCCTTTCTGTCATTGTGGGGTTTTTTGTTTGTTTTGAAATATGATCTTACTATAAATCTTGAACTGTGCCCAGTTTACCAAGCAATGCTTATTTGTATAGATTGCTTACCACTTCATTATCCAGTAATGTGTGTTGTCTGAAAATTGGATTAGTAGTGACCTTATATTTTCTTCTCGATTACTGACAGGTATTGAATTGTTTTGAGGGTGTAAACCAATGTCAGCATGACTCCACTAGGAACTTGCTTTTTCATTGGTGATTCCCCAGTGATATCTCTTTTTCTGGTTTTATCAATTACCAGTTTCAAATCCACTTAGTATGTGCCAGGTTTAATTTGTATGGTGCTAATTTTCTAATGCAAATATCATGTAGTCAGATGCTTCGCTGCCTATATAACCTCTTTTCTATGAAAATGTGTTGATCATAATATAGTGAGATGTGATATAGTCATCAGCCTGCTTCTGAAGAGCAGTTTCAAAGCTTTTATTCTGGATTATTGGACCATTTGGTTTCTTTTTTTTAAAAGCAGTCCTGGCTGTGTAGCGCAACTTTGGCTTGAAGGGTTTCCCTGTTGGTGTCGCTTTTGAGCATGCAGTGCTGCTTATGTTGTGAGAGAAGCAAGACTCTGCTGATGTATACCAGTGCCGTTTATGTTGTGAGGTTGGCTTAAATGCATATAAAACCTGGTTCTTGTGGATTAGAAAGTGGAATAATCAGCTATGAGAATAAGATGTTTCTCAATTTTGAAAAGGAAGGAAATTCTTCCACAGCTTCCTTTCTTATGGCTTTATCTGATTGTATTTATCTTGTTATTTTAGTAGCAACGGTTGCTGGAAATAAAGATTTGATATTTAAATTATTATTTTGACTCTAAAATTATCTACCCAAATAAAACCTTCTTATGGACAGCTCCTTTCTTTTTTAGGCCTATAAAATGTTCTTGTTCAGGTCCTCTGTACGTTGTTTTGGCTTATGCCCTTTGGAGATGTTGGAATGTAGTTAGGGCCCTCCAGAATCCAAGGTCAGAGTAATATAGAGGAGATTCTTATTCTGTCCTGGGTTGACTCTATCTCTCTGAACAGTACTTAAAGGATACAGAATGTCCCTGGGCCAAACTATTTTCCATCTAGGAAATCTGCCAATGACAGTGTATGACCTCAGTTGTCACCTACTTTTTATATGTTACAGTCTTCATGCTTAGTATATTCCGCCTCTTCTCACCATCACTTGAACCTTAAAGTTTTCTGATATAAAGAGAATAAGCACATGGTTTACTTGCTGGAATTTGTGTAGTAATGAATGGTTATAAGCAATTGATAGTATAGAGGTGGTTGCATTACCAATACCTTACTTCAATAAACAGATTTTTCTGAAAATATTAGCTAAAATGTAAGCCTTATCTCAGATTGAAAATTCCAATGTGTTTTGGTAGAACTGGTCTTCAGTAGCTCTCTTAATACTTAGTGCTGGTTTTATATTGTACGTCTTGTAAAGTCTAATAGTTCACTCATAATTTTTTCCCCCTTTGTTCAGAAATCCAGTAGCCAACTAGAATGAGTATCAACAGGTAACATTCCTTCCCCCTCCCCTCGGAATTTCCATTAGGAGGACAACACTGTCTGTTGCATCATAGAAGACATAGCTAGGAGGCACTGATTTTGCTTTTAGGAGAATGCCCTAATCCCCTAGAGCCCTGGAGTACGCTAAAGAATAGCGAATGCCTCCATTTTTGTACCCGTGCAAAAATTCTTTTGTAGAAAGTTGTATTTATGTCAGGAAACAATTTCACACATATGAGTGCTAAAAATGATAATCAGTATAAGATTACAAAAAGTGGTAGCTCTTAGCATATCCTTCACTTTTAGGGTTTTTGGGCTTTTTTTTCCTCAGACTAATGTGAATCAAGGTTGAGAATTTCTTTGCTACTTTATGGTCCTAAGCAAAACACTATGGTTGAGTTACAAGCCCTTGAACAATGAGTTCAGAGTGGTAATGCACTCTTCAGTCTAATGTAAAAGATGCTGCTATTAAAATAAGTCATGTGCTTAACAGAATAACAAAGGAGTTGAAGGAATGGTTGAAGAACATAACTAGGTGGTGGAAATCAACAAAGATCTTTTTGGACTCTGCTGTGTTTGCTTGCTGCTTTATATGAGCTCATCTGATACTGTAAGTCAAGCGTAGAAGTCTCAGTGGACATTTGATGATTGTTCATGATACTTCATCATTAGAATTTTGAATAGAAACAGTTGAGGATATAATTAATTAGTTTATGTTAGTAAAGTGCTCTGTAAATACTAGCTATTATAAAATAAACTGACAGTATAGTCTGGAAAAATGGTACAAGCATCCTCATTACTGTAAATCATTATGTTTGCTAACAGAGTTCTGCTTATTTTTAAGGAGAATTTATAACTGATGAAGGGTTCAAAAGTGACCTTGAGCCTTGAGTCCTTAATTTATCACAGGAGCAGGACATTGCTGACAGGAAAAAAAATAAATGCTGCGGTGCTTCCACTGCACCCTAACCTTGACCTGGAGGAGACATCTCTGGGTATGATCGGGTAATTCTTGCTCCATTCCCTGTAATTCATGACCTTTCTGTTACGATTACCAATAAGGATATCCATTACTCTCTCCTGAAAGTTGGACTTTATTAGTAGTACCTATAATTTATATTATATTAAGGCCTAGAGAAATGGCTTCCCGACATTGTAAACAATGTAAATGCACAACAAAAAGACCATCTCTGCCCCAGAGAACTTACATTTGAACTCTTGTGCTGTGGAGACTGGCACTTTTACAGATGACTGTCAATCAGATTTCCCTGTGAGGCACTCAGGTTATTGTGGGTCGAATTGTTTGTTCATAACACTTGGGTGCTATGGTTAGTGTGGTTTTTATTAATTTTTTTCCTCTTTTTAAAGCAGGTTTTGCTCATATTTCAATTTAAATTATTACTGCACAGCAAGTCATTAATATAACGTAAATACAAAAATCTGCACGCGCAACTGCAGGGCAAAGCTTTTTAGGCATTCCTCTTACTCTGGTGGGTTTAAAAATCTTTACAGTTTTCTTACTTCATCATAAAGTTTGATAGCAGCAGCAGCCTTTCTCAAGTCACTTTTCTTTGCTTGTTTTTTTTTTTATAATTATGAACAAAGGTCAATCACTTCCCAATCAAGGCAGATTCTGACAGCTTCTTATGTGAGTGAATAAAGCTACAGTTGATGTGCTTGTCAACATTTAAAAAAAAAAAAATCCAGAGTACATCTTTACTTCCTCATGGCCAGACTGAAGTCCAAACCAAACAGAAAACAATTGGGAAGGGATGAGTGGTTCAAATACATTACCTTTATCAGCAACGTATATATTATGTTGTGAAATATTTTTCTCTTTCTCGGTTTAAGTTCCAGGAATGAACAGTAATATCGAGGTTATTAAAAGTGTACTTTCAGGATGTTTTGCATTCTAGAAGAGTGCAAATGCCCCAGTTAAAACAAGTCCTTGTAGAGGTCTTTGCTTGAATGCTGTTAGATAAAATGAATACCTAATTCAGAAGGTAGTTCTGATTAAAAAAAAAAAAAGAAAAAAAAAAAAAGAAAAAATATGGAAGATGTAGGAAGAATGACTGAAAATAGTCTTCTGCTTCTTAGTTTTCATTGTAAGTGAAGAGTAAGTGCCATTGTGGTGTTGCCACATAAATATAGTCATATCAGACCTCAAAACATGTAGTATTTATTATTAGAAAAGGTAAGAGGCTACGGTTTAATGTAAAATTGTGCTGTTTCGCTGTTAAATACCATGCCTACTTTTCTTTATGAGCTACTGGGATCCAGCTTGAGCTAGCAATAAATCCACATGGAAGAATATGTTCAGGTCTCTATTGTGTGATGGACCATTGTGCAAAAATATCCGTGTTTTCTACTGAATGGGCTTGCTCGATAACTGTAGGCAACATATGTTCCGTAGTGAATAAATAGGATTAATTAGAGCAGGTGTGAAAAGTCAGTTATGGCTGTTACTAATTTTGGAATACAATGGATGTTGTCATATTGGAAAAGAGTTTGTTTGGACCAAGTCTGTCAGTGTATCTCCAACTTTGCTTTGGAGGCTTATCTCCAGAGTCACTAGGTTACATATGTACTTTACTTTCATTGATATGTTGATTATGAGCATCTGGAATCCTGAATAGTTGCATAGTAATTTAGGAAAAAAAACCTCAATCAAGTGAAGGAGAGAAGGAATAAACTGATGGGTGGGGAAAAAAGAGAAAAAGCTGAAGTGATTGTAAATTTAAGTTTTCGCTTATGGTTAGATGTTGAAGCTCTAATATAGATATTCTGGAAGGGGGTAAAGCAGTAAGACTTTGCATTGCTTTGTGGAGACTAGAGACTTAGCTCCATATTCCTCTTCCCCTACTTGGACCCCTCCCAGATATTGACCAATGAAGCTGGCAGTGGGGTGGGAGAAAGAGTGAAGGGTTCTTAAAGGAATTCTTAAACCTCCTGAGTTCTTTCATCTGCTTGTCATCTTGAGAGCATTGCTTTGTGATCCTGTATCTAAATCAGTATAGTCCTTGTACACAACTGTTGAGGGACTGAACGGCAGAGCTCAGAGGGTTATGATCAATGGCACAGAGCCTGGTTGGAGGCCTGTAACTAGCAGTGTTCCCCAGGGGTCTGTAGTGGGTCCCGTCCTGTTCAATATATTCATCAATGACCTGGAGGAAGGGATAGAGAGTACCCTCAGCAAGTTTGCCGACGATACCAAACTGGGAGGAGTGGCTGATATGCCAGAAGGCTGTGCTGCCATCCAGCGAGACCTGGACAGGCTGGAGAACTGGGCCGAGGGGAACCAAATGAAATTCAACAAGAGCAAGTGTAAGGTCCTGCACCTGGGGAGGAACAACCCCA
>WAAD01041437.1:80700-92517 GCA_013389945.1 Fregata magnificens | reverse complement strand
GATGATAAGTAGAAGACATTCAAGTGAAATGATGAAATGGCTGTAATTCAGTGTTCCTTTATCAGAAAGAGTCATTTCAGGTATGAAGAATTTCTCAGAATTTTTAATGGTTAACCACAGGGTGAATTTGCTATTTGGCTTGGTAATAATAACATGCAAAATATTAAAGATCCTTCTGCTCCTGATGCTTTTAGGTCTGATTTTTGTTTGTTTCTCAGGTGATATAGATTACTTTGTTACAAGTGTTGTGCTGCTATTATCTCCCTTTTCACTGGATTAATCTTGTAAAAAATCAGAAAGTTAAGGAAGAGATGGATGTTCTAGATCACTCTTCTAATCTATTTACTCTGTTTTGGACCTGACTGAAACTGTTAATTAAGTTAATGAGTTTTTCTTTTCATCTCAATGACAGCAGGCTAATCTTTAATTATTTAGCAACTTTGTTTTGCAACATAGGCTATTTCTAAGTTACATGTTATATTACTGTGGACATACAAGCTTTTTTAACACAGATACTGATACTTATCCATTCCATGTGAAAGTGTGAGATGTTAACTGAGACTAGTGTTGAAAGACCTCATGGAAAGAAACTGATTCACTGATGGCCGCCCTGCAACAAAGGCTTGTGCTTATCAGAATAAGGTTTATTTAAGCAAATGAAACTACCAAACAAACAACAGATCAAAAGATCACTGTTCAAGCTCTCTTATTTGTTGGTTTGTGGTTTGGGTTTGTTTTTTGTTTTTTGTTTTTTGTTTTTTTTTTTTTTTTAAACCCTTATGGTTTAGAGACACCCATTAATTTGACTCTTCTATTTGTGGGGTACAGCACATCTGATCTCAGTTGTGGTAACTGAAATGATTTTCATGTCACAGTGAGAAACTGTGGAAGTCTGTATGTCATTTTGGCAAAATCTGGAGTGACATTTCCATTTGTCATCTTCGGCATTACATTTGCCGAAAGCGTTACTTGTAAAGGTATTTGTGACAGACTGCAAGCAAAATTCTGTGTATTATTGAACGTTCATCAAGTGAGTAATCTCATGAATGGAATACTTGCAAAGTTTACTCAAGCTTTTATTTTTGGGAAATAAAATATTTTAATTGTAGTACAGAGGCACAGATGGCTTCATAGTCATTGAATGAGTTGTCAGGTTTTCATTCTTCATTATAGAAGGTTTAAAATTTTGATTACATTTTTGCCATATTCCATTATTTCACTAGTCCCATATGGTGAAAAGAAATTTGACAAAGTAAACCTTGGTTTTCTCTGTCTTGGTTTTGGGGGGAGATCAAAATGATAGATTTCAGTTGCAAAGTATGGCAAGCCTTCAACTGCTATCCTTGTACCTCTTTACTAAAAACGGAAGTAAAATACAAGGAAAAAAAGCAAGTTCTGAAGTTACATAACATATAAAGTTATAATTTTGTCAAACTTTGTTCATTCACAGAGTAATAATATTATTATAATCATGGGAGAGAATACATTATAATCACTCTCATGATTTCATTTTTACATCTCCTGTTGAGTGGGACATTCGCATAAGCTTCTTTTATAACGTTTGTTAATTTTTCAGTCATCTGAGTGTACCTTGCAGTTGTGCTTTCTAGTTGTGCTCGATTTTATTAATAGGGAACTGAAGTACAGAGACTTCATCATCATCCAGCTGCTTACAAAATAAGAATGGAGGCAATATTAACGTGTGGCGCAGCATGAAAGGTAGAACAGACGGTTTTAAAAATCATATCTGTTATGCCTTTTGGGTTCTGACATTCAGCTCTTCGTGTAACTTAGAGTACTTGCTGGTTTTTTCATCCCGTAAACTTGTTCATGCTGTAAGCGTCATTGACCATCTTGAATTGAATCTCAACTTCCTAATTTGAGAGATAAGCAGGTTCTTCAGATTGGTGTTATTTCACCATTATCCCCTTAACTGAGGTGCAACCTACCAGTAAACCATTTCAGCAGATGCTGTTAATCTTTGCAGTCAATTATTGGATTATTAAAGATACAAATAAGAATTTTTAAGTATTAGAATGTTCTGAATGTTGAAATATTGGCATTCATTAGGGAAAGTGGTGCTTTTGTTTAATGCTGAGGGTTTTTGTGCTCTATGACAATTTCTGCTTGTTGTTACTGAGTTCTGAATGCATTTATTGATACCACCTTCAGACAGCATTAAGTCCCTGACTGCTTATTTGTCAGTGTAAGGAGAATTTCATTTTAAGACAATGAAAGAAAATGAAAAGAATGAAGTTTTTGTTTCAAAGGTTGTTTGACATTGATATAACATGTGTGTGTGTTTTAATAAACTCCCATTAATCATAAACCCCACTAAACAATGCTTTTACTCTTTTCTAAAATCTTACTTGGCAGAAGTGTATCTGGTGGCTATTTTTCCTTTGTAAGGGAATAGTCTTTGAGATGATTCTGGTTTGCGGGGACCAAACTTCAATTATTTAGGTGGTTAGGAAGTTAAAGAAATAAAATATTATTATCAAAAGATATTTGGGGAAAAATGGCACCTGTAGTCCAAACTGTTGGTAGTATTTGCATATGCTGCAAAAGCGTTAATGAAAGATCAGTTAGATGACATAGGAGTACCAGTGTAAAACAAATATTTCACTGACCTGTTGGGCTGTGAGGGAAGATATACCCAATAGTGTGCTATACTTCTTAATATACTGCTAGGAGAAGTGAAATTAGCAGAAGTTTGAGGTGTGACAGCAGTACTTTTGTAGTCTTAAATCAATTTCTTGTATTTATTCAGTTGTTCCAGAACAGATTCTGAGCCCTTAATATCAGTATTCCAACAACCTAAATAGATTTATTCTTAATTCTGTTAGTTTTAATAAAAACATAACTGATAGCAATACGTGGTTTTGCCTTTAATTTTTTATGACTTAATATGAAGTTATTGAGTGGTATGCAGAGAGATGAGTCCACAGTGGCTTCATGAAATGGTAAATTCTCTCCCATGCTCCTCTTCATTTTCTCCTTATGATGATGGCCTATTACCACTCTGAAAGAAAAGCAATATGCTGTCTTATTTAAACACTCTTAAATAAGAGCTAAATCTTATTCCTATAGATGTTTGCAGCAAATCTCTTCTATTTTTCCACAAGAGTACAGTCGAATATTTTGTAAATCTTGAAGCAAACTGGGAAGAAAAAAATCCCCCTGGACAGTAGATTATATCACAGTGACTTTAAGCACATTTGAAAATATAGATTATTAACTAAAAATATTATTAAATGATTTTGAATTGTGGATTATTGATCCAACAGATTGTGTTCCCTTTGCAGTCATTCTGTTAGGTTCACAAAATCTCTCCTACTGTAGGTTGTGAATTATTTATCCAGTATCACAAGCTAGGGGCCTGTGATCATTCCTCTGTTTCAATAAATTCTTTCTTGTAATAAATAATTGTAGAGGTAGTGACTTAATGAATTTGTCCTATAGAAGTTCATAATCTGCATTCTATTGTCACAGAAAGTGTATAGCAATTATGCCATATGTTGTCATTGGTTATTTAGATATCTTTAAAAAACACTGTGGTGGCTTAACGTTGACTAAAGGGCCAGATGCCCACCCAGCCCCTCTCTCAATCCTCTTCCTCAATCCCCTCCAGGACAGGGGGAGACAAATAGGATGGAAAAGGTCATCGGTTGAGACAGAGAGATTGCTTACCAATTACCATCATGGGCAAACCAGACTCGACTTGGGGAAAATTAATTTAACTTATGCTAATTAAAACAGATTTAGGTAGTGAGAAAAAGAGACAAAACATTAAAATAACACCTTCCCTCTACCTCCCTTTCCAGGTTCAACCTCGTTCCATTCCCAGCTCCTCTACCTTGCCTGCTCTGCAGTTGGGGGGGGTGTGGTCAGTCCATAAGGGCTCCTCTCTGCTGCTCCTTCCTCCTCATGCTTTTCATCTGTTCCAGTATGAGTCCTTCCCATGGGCTGCAGTCCTTCAGGATAAACCTGCTCCTGCATGGGCTCTCCACCAGATGCAGTTCCTTCAGGGCATAGCCACCTGGGCTGCAGGGGAATTTCTGCTCTGGCACCAGGACCACCTCCTCCCCTCCTCCTCTTCTTACCTCACTGCTCACAGGGCTCTTTCATACACTTTACTCCTCACTGCTAGGCAGGATTTTCTGCCCTTTCTTACACACACGTCCCCCTCATGCTTTGTAACCATGCTCTGTCAGGCCTATATGCAACTTACCTATATACAGCTGGTAGAACAACATGATTTTTCAAACTGGTGAAGATGTACTCTGTTATGAATATCATTATTTACAGTAATTTGCTCTTATTTTTATTAATTTTATCAACAGTTAGTGCTTTATCAAGAAATAAATGCTGTTGCCTTGATTCTGAGATCCATGTTTTAAAAGGCTTGGAGGAGCTGGGCATGGAGCATGTATCCCGTGGGTCTCAGTAGAGTCTCTAATGACATAACACTAATTTGTGGACCTTGTAGCTGCTTTCGTTGAACCCATCCAGGCACTTGGAATAACTCTCTGCCATGCATATTTTTTCTTCCACAATTTGTTCTCCCTTCTCTTGCTGTAATTTTGGCACCGCACTATACTAGGAGGTTCCACGCTGCGGAATGTGTTAAGGGAGGATGTTTTCTACCTCACGGGGAAAATTCTCCCACGCCTTTGAAGTATTTTCCAGAAGGATGATATACTAAGTGTCTTATTCCCAAGCGTTTGTAGATGAGATGCCTCAAGGCTTTGGTTTTGCATTTATTATTGCTGGATCTGTATTCAGAGTATAAGATGAGAGCTCTATGCCATTTGGGGGGAGGCAGATGGTATCAATATGATGAGTTGTTACTGGTTTAGCACTAATGTTGTGTAACTGTTATCTATGTCTTGCTTCAAGATTCTGTGCCCTTATACCAAATGTACTCCTATTATGGAGCCAGTACTGGAATTTGCCTCAAAAATCTTAACATATTGATTAAGATTATAATAACAAGTAAGACTGGTTCCCACAGGGAGGATTTGTGGAAGTTAGGAGGAAGGTGGAAATTAAAATCTTGTAATCACCGGGATGAAGTGCACTGGTGTAATTGCGTTAATTTTGAAACTCTTATTGGTATGTAACACTTTATACCTTCCAAACTATTTTCGTGTACAGAGATTTAAGCCTTATTTTTCCCAAAGTCTATCAACCAGCATAAACAGCCAAAGGTGTCTCATCTTGTCTCCTCCTCATTCCCTGTCATGTCTCCCCAGACCTACAATGATCTCCTCTAATGTCAGAAAAACTGTATAGCCAGAGAGTTCCCCCAGACTGGGGAACTAATCTAGGTTAAAAATCCTCTTTGGCGGCTGAGGGCATGTGTGTGTTCAGCCAAATTTAAAACTTTGGCCAGATCACTTTTAAACTGGATTACTTCCCAGGCTGGTTCTGAACAGGTCACAGAAGTGCTTGTATTGGTCTAAGGGAGGGGAGGATGTGGGGCTGAGAAACTGGAGAGTGCAGGGCAGAGAAACTTGACTAGGACTGAGGTGAGCTAGACCTGCATTTGGCAGTAAGTTTAACTCAGGTGTTGATAAAACCCTGCCCTTAGGCAGGAATGTGCAAAGAGGAGTTCAGAGAGGAGTTTCTTGGCATAAAAAGGTGCCCAGTTTGGCCTGAGAGATGGACACATAAAGGATGGAATTGCTAAATATGACTTATGTATTCAATAGGTTAATAAAAGAAGATAAAGTAATAATTAGTATGTTATGGATGAACTGTGTGTTAGGGAGGGGGGAGGAATGACCTTCTGAAATATGTTACAAATTATTTATATATTTAATCAAAGGTTTAGTGCTGGTTCATCACCGTTTTCCACCTGCTGCTTATTCACAGCTTACCTTTTGTTAGGTCCTATAAATATAATGAATTCATCAACTTCCCTGTTAAGCCTTTTAAATGCCAGAGCATGGCAGTACGTATTATTGTGGGGCTTTGGTTAGGAAAGCCCTTTCTTCTCTCCTTCCCACTCATCTTTATGTTTTCATTCAACTCTGAATTTCTTTCTGCTTCCCAATACTTTTGCTGTTAATCATTACTTAGTAGTCACTATTGCTATAATGACTGTTTTGTTGAAGTGCTGGTCAGCCTTGTCATTACCCAGCCTGTAGGAAAATGGGGAACCATTCTTGCAACTGCCAACATTGAAGTCTTAGCCTGTCCATTGGTGATGAAGCCCTGGTAAGCAGGAATTTATAGATGTAATTTCTTAGATACCAAAATAAGATGTCCTGATGTCAAGTGAAATCCTACAGAAAAATTCTGCAACAGTTTTTCTTGAGATTACTGTTGGTAATGGTTGCAGGAATGTATGTGTTGATATGTAATAAGTCTACCTTTTAATGTTATTCTTAAGCTTCTTTGTTTATGTTGTGGTAATACCTACAGGTCTACAATACCTACAAGAATCATAACCTCCTGTGTACTCTTCCAACCCAGAGCACTACACAAAATGTGTTCTCTAGTCCCTAATATTACTGTATTCCTACTTTCTTTTAAAACTTATAATAATTATTCCCTTCAAAACTTCCACACTCATTGTTTGTATTACAGGTGTTGTTAAACATTTAGATAGAATCATAAATATAAATAATGCCTAACAAAACATTAAAAAGCTCATACAATATTTTGCATAAAAATATTGTATTATACAATATATAATACAATATAATATATGGTATTATTTTACAGTATTTATATGTATATAATTTTAAAAGCAGATTACGGAAAAGAGGGACTGTTTAGACATCACTGGAGAGGGCCTAATGTGGAACTAATGAAAGCAGTTGATTTTAAGGGAGGATTTGAATAAGAAAAAGCATGTGGTTGGCAGAAATGAAGTAGGGGATATATCCAGCTCTTTTTCTTTTAAGCTCTCAGGAGCAGCATTCTAAAGGTTATATTGCAAGTAGTCAGCTCTGAAAATGGAAGTTCCATTTCTGTGAAAAATCATTTAGAACCCATCTGTTTATATTTCACAGAAGCAGCGAGCACAAGACATATAAATGATTGAAGATTGTGTGACTTGCAAAGGGCAAAAGTGTGAATGAGACTCTCTGTTTTACTTCTCTTGGAGAGTTGCATTTTATAACCCTATGCCTAAAACTGCTTCATCTGCTGCCAAAAAATTAATTAAAATTAACACACATACACTCACTCTAGAGGTGGGATTTTTAGAGCAGCTTAGGGGAAATAGGGAGAATCTTCATTTCAAAATGGAAGTTGGGTGCTAAGGCCTTTGAGCTCTTAAAAGTATCTAGTTTTAAATGCAGAGGGCTGAGGAATATTATTTTCCTAGCGTGCCTCATATGGAAAGAAGGGGAATGTGGAAAGAAAAGGTGCTCTGTAATCCACTGTATAGGGACTGCATAGGGCCCACCAGAGGAGCTAGGCGAGAAAAAAAAATGTATCTGTAATACTGCCATTTCATAATTGTTTGTCAGCAGAAAAGGCCAATTTCTTAGCCACACTAGGTTGTGTTTAGAATACTCTTGTAGGCACCAAATGCTTGCTGTCTCATTATAGCAAGTGGCTATAGAAACTCAGCTACTTAAAGGCGCAAATAAATGTCAGGGTGTATTGGGTTTGCATGGCAAGGTTTTGGTAGTGGGGGGGCTACAGGGGTGGCTTCTGTGAGAAGCTGCTAGAAGCTTCCCCTATGTCCAATAGAGCCAGTGCCAGCCAGCTCCAAGACGGACCCGCCCCTGGCCAAGGCCGAGCCGCTCAGTGATGGTGGCAGCACCTCTGTGATAACATATTTGAGAAGGGGAAAAATTTGCTGTGCAACTGCAATTGTAGCCGGAGGAGGAGGTGGGGCATTCGTTATTACAGCGTTTGTCTTCCGGAGCAACCACTACGCGTACTGAAGCCTTACTTCCCGGTAAGTGGCTGGACATCACCTGCTGATGGGAAGTAGAGAATAAATCTTTTGTTTTCCTTTGCTTCCGTGCCTGGCCTTTGCTTTTGCTTTTATTAAACTGCCTTTATCTTGGCCCATGAGTTTTGTCCATCTTGTTTTCTTCCACGCCCTGTTCTGCTGAGGAGGGGAGTGATAGAGCAGCTTGATGGGCACCTGGGACCCAGCTAACGTCAACCCACCACACGGGGTCAGACTGAGTGCTTTTGCAAGCCTGGGCAGGTACATTGACCTATTCTGATTTATGCTTGGTCTATAATGTTCTATGAGGCTGTGTACCTTGTAGTTACGTACAGCACAACATGGCACTCTGTCAAAAAAGCAAAGGATTTGCCCTGACAAATCACGTGATGTGTCCAGCAGGTCTCAGAGGGTATCACTGTGTAAACAAGTATCCCCAAACCTATGGAAGGTTTTGCATGTAGTTTAGCAGTACTCTTACTTAATATGTTTAAAGGGGCTTCCTCATGTAACAAAAATCTACCTGAAAACCAAGACAAAAAACCCATGCAGCATTTTCTTCCTTCGAGGTCTTTGTGTTTCAATGTTGTTTTAAAACAAGTCTTGCACTGAGCTGATTTTTACTTAGTGCCATCCAATAAGGAATGGATACTAACTCATCTTTCCTGCTGCATGTGAGCCAAGGTGTGAGTGGCAGTGGGGGGCAGGGCAGGGAGACTGGAGGATCTGGAGACTCGGGGAACCTCCCAGGACTGATTACTTGGGAAGTTTATGTGTTTTTATTCTGATTCTGTTGAGTGACAAGCATCAACCCCTTGAAGAAAAGAGCCCTACCTGACCTATTCTTTTTTCTTTTGAGTCACATACTTATATGTGCATGTTTCTGACAAAACCAAATGAAATGACTTTTTATGTATCTGAAGAATTTTTTTTAAAAAAACAAACACAAACCAAACACACTTAATACTAATACTAAAGTTTATCCAACTCTACTGCTTCATCTTATATCCTGATGGTTTTATAGACTCATTTTTATTTATTTTAGTGGGGAGAATAAGCTTTTAATGTTCGCTTAAAAAAATCTTACAAAACCAAACCAACAAAATCATCTTAGAATTGCATATAGTAGATAAAAATTTCTGTGAATTCCCACAAAACTGTCAGCTCTATTATTTCTTTTTATTATTTATTAATTGTTGTTGTTTAAATGCATTAGCAGAAATATGCTTTTAAAATGACCTTTCTAATAAGGACTGAAGTAGGATGACATTGCTATAACCTATCTACACCTACCATGTTCCAATTCATCGCCTGCAATGAAAGGGAGATTCTCGCCATAGTATCAGTGTTGCCTATCTTGACTGAGAATAATTAAGGAACAGGAATGTTTCCTGTGTGAAAATTTAACTTTTTCAAAAGCTGCTCATAGTTTAAAGGTCATGTGAACTTTAATGGCAAGGTTTTAGAAGAGTTTATGGACAAGCCAAGAGTACTGTTAAGAGAACAGATGTTGGAAACAGATGCCATATATTTGTGTGTTTAGCAACACCTCTTTCTAAGTTGTGGTTCTCTTACAGCACTGTATCATAAATAATGTGTTGACTCAATCTTAACCCTTTTGCTGTTTCACTGCAAGCCAGGCTGTATCAGAGTCCAGTAAAATGCATCATCATATCCAAGGGCTGAGCTGGTTAAAGTGGAGACACTTGCATATCCACTGAGAATTTCTAAAATTCTGTAATTTCATGGCACAGCTGCAAGCTTGCTTCTGAAAGATTGTAGTTGGAGGGAGAAGGAGGTGGATTTTTGATTTTTGTTTCTGGGCTCAGACTTACCTCATTCTATTCAAAGGGAGAGTTACAGTGGTTTAATACACAAAGTAGCTTTCTTGATGGGTTTTTAGTGCAGCTGACTGGGTGGAAACCTGGGTGAAATTCCAAGGAAATCTGCAGGAGTTCCAACAGGGATGACAATTTTCAGCTTTTTATTTCAGTTTAATAAAATTTAAAGAAAGGCAGATTTGTTTATAAACAATCTCAGTTAATTCAACTACAGAATGAGCATAAACCTTTTTAAGGATTAACTAACATTTGTAGAATATTAAACTCAAAGTGCCGAAGAATTTGACTTTCTTAATGTTGATTTTTTTCTATTATGTCTTTCCCTTTGCTTCTTTTTCCTATTGTAGATGTTGGTTTATATGGACTCATACAGGCCTTAAGTATATAGCAAAGTTTTATTGATTTAACTTAAAGGAGTTATAAAAGTAATTTAAGCTAAACAGATACTCCTGTTTAAATTTAAGAACATTTAATTTGATTTACCTTGATACCTGGTAGACTGAAAACAAACAAAATAAGCCCCTTTAACTGAAATGACAAATGTATTCTTTCATGTGTTCAGGTAATACAAAAAGGGCACCATATTATTCAGGAAAAAAAGGAGTATCACTTCAAATACATAAATCTTAACATTTATGCTATTCTTGACTTTTGCCAGAGAGGATTAAGTATAATACAGAAAACAAGCTTTGAACTAGGATTTTTTTGCTCACAAGCACATACATGCAAGCACATAAATACATAAGCCGAAATAAAAATCCAGTTTGCAAGTGATGATGTGCAGGTTGACCTTGTAAGGTGGAATTCGGTATTTATTTTTGAGCCACTCTGTGCATGGATTTGTATACGAATTCAAAGTGGAAATCTGAATCTATAATTCGAACAGCATGCTATGGACTTACAGCTGGAAAGACTCTAGTTATGGAGTCTCTAGGCTGGAAGCACCTGCATTTCCAGATGTTTTTATTTGCACCCCTGGTATATCTTACTGATGAAAAGACATTTGATACAGCACGTCATAGTTTTGAGATCCCTTTACATGATACGTGATACATGTCATAAAAGCAAGGTTCTGGGAGAGTATGATTAGTAAAACTATATCTGAGTTGCTCTGAGGTGGAAGGATACTCAGTTTCTTAGCTTAACGGTACTTTTTACAGGAATTTGTAATGATTCCCTCAAATTATGAGCAAGCTTACTGCTTTATATTTACTTGCTGTGTAATGGTGGTTCTCAGAGTGGAAAATAATGATTTTTGATAACACTTTTGTTCCTATTGCTAAGTATTACCTCTTGTCAAGCTGCAATCAAGTGAAGTTCTCTCTAAGCAATGCTTGAATGAACACTCCAGACCTGGGGTTTTGTTATGATAAAATATTTATTTTAATTCCCCTGGAACAGGAAATTCGGGATGTTTTATACTCCATCCATCTTTTACCTAAGTAGGAGGTATGGTAGCTACTCTGTAAGGCCAGCCATGGTTTGACCTCAGTATTTGGATGCATGTAATGTCAGTAAACCTGTTAACAGTGTGCTGAGTTTATTTACTATTATTAATGGGCCTTCAACACATATTCTGACTGCTATAGATGTATAGAAACAATAGTCCCTGTTTTGATATTATGGATCCATAATGCTAAATACTCAAAAACTCCATAGGAAGAATAATTGTTCTCTATACATCTAAATACTCTTAGCTTTGAACTCAGTTTTTCCGCCAGTACTTTTTGCAGACTGCCTAGCATAAGGGACTCACCTGCAGTAGAAAATAATAAATATTTGTCCTTTAGAGGAAGATTGGAAATACTGCATAACGGAAGAGGAAAGCCAAAGAGTACAGTAGAAGCCTGTAGCTGTGAAACTGTCAGTAAAGCCTATCAGTAAACTCTAGGAGAAATCAACAGATTGCATATGTGTTACCTCCCAAAATGAAGGTAGAAAAACCAATCAGGAGAAAGATAAAGATAGTTTCCAGAGCGCTCACCTTCAGGTCGCCCTATTTGCATGGCAATACTGTTAACAGCAGACATCACGTGGCCCTAATGAGAGCAGGTGTGT